>NW_004624854.1:410076-444433 GCF_000247695.1 Heterocephalus glaber | reverse complement strand
AAAAAGATTTTTGTAATATGCTTTCTATATCCTTTTAAATTCTGTAAAATCTGTGGCAATGTCTTCTAGATCTTGATATTGTAATTTTTTAAATGTATAATTGATATTGTGTAATAGGAAGAAAAGCTCTAAAGGAGTAGAGGAAGTGGGAGGGGTAGAGGAAGGGAAAAAAGGGAAAAGAAAAAATATGAGAAATGGAAAAAAATGAAACAAAATATTTGCAAATAGGGAAGGGTGGAGAAAGTGAAGGGAGGGCAGGAGAAGGGGAAAAAAATAAGAACCAAGATACTCATGTAAAGGTACAAGATCCCAATGACGAATGTAACTGTATTTTATACCGAAAATGTACCAATAAACTTAATGGGGAAAAAAAAAAGTTGCAAAAGCAAAAGGGTAAGCATGTTTGAAGCCAGGGCAGTATTTTGAGGAAGATTCATAGCAATGTAGCTTTTACTGTAATAAAATTTTAAAACTTAAACACCTACCATTTATTTTGAGCACACTTCATATGTATAGATAAATATGTGTGTGCAGATAGATAGATAGATAGAGAAATCAACATAGATGTATACATATGCATGGGATGTCACATACATATACTTCCTACCACTGTCTTCTGAGAGAAACTAGAAATTGTTTTAGTTTCTAGATTTTAGTTTCTAAATATCACTCTTTAATAAAAAGGAACCAAGTCTCCTTGAAGAAGTAACTGACTTCTGGGGTTGGCAAGGAAAATATAAGATGAGCTTAGAACATCTTGCAGTAGCACAAAGGGCTTTTAAAATGAGCTTTGTGTTGAAAGGACACAGCAGCCTCTTAATGACCTCTGAATGGCCATTATGGAACAACTTGAGCAATAAAATATGTAATGATAGTATTTGACTTACATCTCAATGAATAAAATAAATATTTTGAAGTCCATACTAATATAAATAACTGAAGAAATAAGTAAATGGAGATGCTACAATGTTTCCCTATAGGATTAATAAATTAGTAATTAATAAATGTAGTAAAAATGAAGAAAATAGAAAGTCACCATTAGCACATAAAAATAATTGCAGATGGCGAGATGCACCACCTAAAATAAGTAGGTGACAGTTTAAGAAAGAACAGGATATTTGCATAGCGTCAAATTATCTCTAACCAAAGACTTATTGTAGAGAGGAAAACAGTAATATTGTAGTGGAGAGCACTAGTAGACACCACTTTGATAATGTTAATTTAAACAATAATAAGACATGAGCATCATGCACCCTCAGATACATTGTGCACTGCAAAAGGTACAACATCACTTCTATAGCATTCTTCCCAAAAGGCATAACCTCATCTAGTCATGAGAAATCAGGACAAACCACACTGAGGGACATCCTACAAAATAACTGACCAGTCTTCTTCAAAAATCCCAAGGTCGGGCCAGGGATTTAACTCAATGGTTCTGCCACCTGCCTCGCAAGTGCAAGGACCTGAGTTCGATCCCTGATACCAAAAAAAAAAAAAAAAAGAAATCCCAAGGTCATTAAAGACAAAAAGTGACTGAAGAAGGAGATGGGACAAACAAATGGAATGTAGGGTCCTGATGTATCTTAGAACAGAAGAACACTAGTGGACAAACTGGAGAAATCAGAGTCTGTCATTTAGTTAATTGCACTGTATTGATATTAATTTCCTAGTTGTGACAATTGTACTGAGGCAGGAAAATGTGGTCTGACCCTTTCCTTTCCCCTCTGACAGCCCCCAGGGCCCTGATCTCACTGACAGCCCTCATGTGCTGAGAATGACTGAGCGGACCAGTTCATGTCCCTCTGGGCTGCTGTCAGCTTCTACAGCCCTGACGAGAGCTGCACTTGGCTGACAGCTGTGAGGCCCCTTCCTCACTCTGGGCCACTGCTGCTGCCTCTCTGAGGAGCAACTGGAAGACCATGCCCAACAGGGCAAAAATCAAGATGAACTGGAACCCACCAAGGCCTCCCCCAAATCCCCAAAGCTCAGTGTGCCATGATCAACACTGCCACTGCTCCTAGGGACTCAGAAGTGGTCCAGTCAGGGCCAGGGATTTAGCTCAGTGTTTTCACCGCCTGCTGCGCAAGCTCAAGGACCTGAGTTCCATCCCCAGTACCAAAAAAAAAAAAGTGGTGCAGTCATAGATATCAGGAAGTAGGAAGAACTGGTTCAAATGGGAAGGGGATAAGGGAGGGGAAGAGAGGGAAGGGAAGGGAAGGAAGGAAATAGATTGTTAAAAAGAGAAAATTGAAGGAAAATGTGGAAATAGCTTTTGTAAATGGGGAAGGGAAGAAGGGTTGAAAGCAGGGAAGGAAAATGCGAAAGAAAAAGAATTAAGATAGATTATGTATAGGTACAAATCCCCCATGATGAATGTGATCATTATGTATGACAAATGTGTATTAATAAAAAATAACTTTTTTAAAAAGCAGTGCAGTCATAACTTCAACCCTGCCATAAAGGTGGGAGCTGCAAATCAAGGGGCTGTTTCACTGCAGCTCTGCGGAGCTGTCACCACGACAGCCTCAGCTGTGCTCGATGCCCAGGGCTGACCCAGGACATATTTGCCTTAACTGCAGTAGGGATGGGACTGCCCCAAGTGATGTTCTGCAGCCACTCCCGTGGCCTCTTCACCACTTCAAAAGTCCCTCAAACAGGTGCGCAAAATGCAGAGACCATGTGTGCTGGGGCCAACTCCTCCTCTACATGAAGAATGCTCCCTCCCAGCCTGGGAAGTGCTGCACTATAGTCTCGAGTAAAAGCCTTGCTCGGTAGTCCTGTTGGCTACTCGGGATTTTTATCTGAGTTAGAGAGAGCTGGGTGGGTTGCACTGAAACAGCTGGTGACACTAAGGGCTGTCAGCCCTGAAGCCTTCCAGAGAGCGGTGGGGACCTGAGAGGACTGTGGACACCTATGAAAGAGCCGTCCAAGAGACAGTGGGAGTGGCTAGAAACGCTCCCGAAAACTCCCAAGAAGGGAGTGAGCCCTACATGGTGAGGAGCTGAGAGCTAAGAGGGACAGCCAGGCGCTCCCAGGAGCTGTAACACTAAAAACTGAAGGTGCCAAACTCAAAACCCGGAGCTGAAGTGCTAAGGGCCCTCAAGCCCAAAGCCACCAGCATAAGACAGCCGCACTTTGCCAATTCACGATCGCTGTACAAATTGAGCAAAAAGCTCCGCAGCCAATTGATGACAGTACTGATTATATAAGATGTTAACATCCGTAAAAACTGGGGGGAAAGTACACAGGAACTCTGCTATTTCTGCAGCTCTTCTTTGAATATAAAATTATCTTGGTTTGAATGAAAAATTATATGATTACACTACCTATACTTTCATTGATTTTTTTTTTTCCTTTGGTGCTGGGGATACGAACTCGGGTCCTTGCGCTTGTGCAGCAGGCAACGAAACCACTGAGCTAAATCCCTGGCCCCTTTCATTGATTTCTTGTGCAACTTTCCAGTGCTTATTTAAATACAAAATTCATGTAGCCCTGATGTGAAACAGTCTGATTTTTCAACTTAAAATATATTTTGTTGAACTTTGCCTGTAAGTACAGATTTTCCTCATTTTCTTTTCCAATTTTTGCCATGAAAATAACTTTAGACATACAGAAAATTTATAAAAATGGCATAGTAACATGCATACCACCAACTAGATCTCTGTATTTTCTTTTATAAATGTATGATATTCCAATGTGTGGAGTTAATTCTTACATTTCTCTTCTTATTATTAGGTGCTGAAATTTTCATCTTGCCCCACTGCTGCCGTCAGAGTACAGTGGAGAACAGGAAGAAATGGAATCTAATTGTAATTCATAGGCTATAAAGCCAGATATACCCACAGCCAAAAAACCTTTCTATCTCTTGGCTGTATGGCCCTAGGCAATTTACTTAACTTCTTCAAATCTCAGTTACCTCATCAGAACAATAGGAATATAGTTGCTATAGCTTAAGGTCTCAGTCAGGATCACATGTGCAGAAATATATTTATGTGCGTGTGTATATATCATCTGTGTATATCATCAATACATCTATTGATCTAGATTCAGTAGTACAGTAGATAAACACTGTAGTTGTTATTATTCAGCCAGAAAATGTTGGAGCTATCAAGGAGCTGATCTGTTCGAACAAATTAAAAGAACGCACTGGCTTCTTTCTTTTGATGATGGTGTGTCACTCTATTGAGACTAAAAGAGTACTTTAATCTTAGGAAATGTAAAACAGAACTGCAACAACACTGCCACAATCTTGGATCTTGACCTTCCTCCTAAGTTTGGTCAATAGAACAAGACAGATATCTACCTGAGTATAACATTTAGTTAGGGGATCTAATATTCATTAAAATGTTAGAGACTTGGCTTGGAGTACAGCTCACTGGTACCATGCTTGCATTCTGGAGGCTCTGGGTTGATCTCAGGCAACACCATGGTGGGGATGGGGTTGAGAGACTCCCCAAATCCCTGTGCCTAGAGCCAACACTTCACCAAATGTCTGGAGAGCCTGTATAAGACAAGCGCAGTTAGTGAGTTTGTCTTTTTAAAAATCTGGGGTGGTAGGGGTCAAACCCAGGGTCTCATATGTGCCAGGCAAACTCTGGACTACCTAGCTACATCCCCAGCCCAGATTTGCTGTTCTTATTCTCCCATTGTATCAATGGGATATGAAAGATTTGCTTTTTTGTGTTTCCATCTTTGTACACAGAGTATATTTCCAACTCCAAGGGGAAGTGGTTGCATGTAACTTTGCTGCCATTTGTGTAACTGCAATGTCTAATCAATGGCCACTCTGAAAGAAAGCATATGTCTTTTTCTAGCCTACAAAAAGAATAGAGAATGAAGCATAGCCTCTCTCAGTGGAAGTGTTTGATTATCCACTCAAGAATTTTCCAAGCTCTTACTGTGTGCCAAGTATTGTACTTGGCGTTGAAAATAAAAATAACAAAATTCCTCAGATAATTTATTGCCTTCTTAAGGGGAGATAAAGATACACTGACAACTACAAAGCATTTTGTGAGAAAGAAGAATAGCTTCACAAAAGATGCCATTAAGTTTCTGTTGAGTTCACCAGACTAAGCCAAGAGGACAGGCGTGCTGAGAGAGTGAGAGCCTACAAGCACACTGACATGCTACGCTAGCAGGTTTGAGTTTGAGCTGCCTGGAGAACAGGTGCAGAGAAGGCTGATGGATTAGGCTGAAACTATTAGCAGTTTGGTCTTCATCGTGTTTATTGGAAAGCAGTTCAATGCAGCGAATTATCAGATGATTTTAAGTAAGGGCTGAGATAATTAGATTTACTTTTTTAAATGATCGCTCTAGCAGCTATACAAAGGATACGGTGCTCTATGAAAGGGAAGAAGGAAAACCAGTTAGGAGGCAATGAGAGTGGATGTGGTCCTTGTAGGGACAGCAGGCTTTCCATGAATGAAATGACATTATTTTATGAAGGAGGTCAACAGGTTTGAAAACTTAAAAACTTGTTTAGCAATTGAAAATCAAGAGGGAAAACAGCGGGGGCGGGGCGGGGGGGGGGAGGAAACCAATATGTCCAGGTAATTTAAAAAAGAAATGCAGACTTTGAATGAATTCACAGGTATCCAGAGACTGATTTCCTGGTGGATGAATTCATTTATTGAAGACTTCAGATTCTTTTCTGTAACTTTATAATTATTTTACTGAAGTTCTTATATGGTTTGCCAGATGGTGGTTAGGGAAGAAGAAATGAAAAAAAATACTAAATTTAATCAGTTTGGCTCCCTGACTGTTACTTAATATAGAGATCTGGGAAGGTGAAAACTTTCGTTACTTGGAGGCCTGGGGGTTACTTGTGGAGGGCATACACCTGTCCTTTATCTCTTAGATTCGCAGATAAATCAGAGGTCATTGCAAATCATACATACTGAAAATAATTGGCTCTTTGCATCTACTCTTTAAAATACATTTCCACTTCCACAGTGAGAGCTTTATTTGGTCCCTCCACCTGAATTATGCATGCGGTGCTCATTTCTCTCCATTGGATCAGCTGTTTGATGAATACCTCTTAACAGCTGTGGCTTCATGGCCACTCTCTGCAGCTCACGAGGCCCGGTGAGGAGAATGAGAATAGCCAGATCAATTAAGCCAGACACCTGCTAAGTAGACGAAGCCTCATCTCAGATCTGGCTGCGTTTACTAGAAGGTTGCAGTGATTGCTGTGCCCAGGAGCAGGCCGAGCAGAGCTTCAGCTGCCCTGGAAGAGTACGGTAACAAATATTCTGCTAGTCCAACGACCGAAACGCAAAGACGTGTTGCATTTTCACATTGAGCGGATATTACAGTATATGCAAATACACAGTCTTAAAGGAATACTCAGAAACGCCTGCAGTTTTATTATTTTAAACGATATCTTGTTTTTAGCTACTTATACTCAGAAACACCTATTAACCTGTCAACCAGCCAAAAAATAATTTATATGGAAGAAATAAAAAGCAAGAGAGCAGATTCTATATGATTTACTCTCCTGTGCATCACGTACGAGGACGAAGAGGTTGGTTTCTCAATTTGAGCTGGTTTTGCCATTTTATAAGCTCACTAGTGAGATCTGTTATTTTCTTATTGTTTAGAAGTTGCTCGATCCTTTAGTTCTCCTACAACTAGAAACATGTTCTAATCTTGGACTCTGGCCTGCTGCACGGGATTCTTTTGCCAAAGTTTTGCAGACGTGGGCGGATTCCTGAGGCGAGGTAACACGACGTGGCCCACGGGCAGTGAAAAACTACATATCCCGGCGTTCCCCGTTCCGAGCACAACGAGGCGTCGTCATTGCGCCTGCGCATTCCCTGTGCGCCGCCGGATTCCCCCCCCCGGGGGGCAGAGGGGCTGCTGGGCCCGGAAACTGCACTTCTCGGCACGCCTTGGCGCAGCCGTGCCCGCGCACGGGAGCGACTTCGCAGGGCGGCGGGTTGGTTTGAAGCGCGGTGTTAGTTTCGCGGAAGCCGGATTGTTTGCAGAGTGATGGATTGCGGGGTGAGGCTTCGGGGCCGAGGCGGGGGGGTCGGGGCCACCGTCCCCCATACCCTCTTCTCTCTCGGGCGGAGCCCGCCCAGGACCTCAGGACCCTCGCTTCCCGCGTGTCTGCAGTGGACCCCGGGAAACCGCAGAAACGCAGCGTGCATTGACTCTGCTCCAGCTGAGGGAGGCTGCCCCGGGGCCTGTAGATGCGCCTTGTTTCCTCCTTTCTGTATTTATTTCGACTTTAGAACGGAGGTTTCTGGGAGAGGTGTTTCGATGGGAATTTTTACCATCAGCTGTCCTCCCTCACCTGCTGACCAGAACATAGGTATTGGGAATTTTCGTTTGGTCCTTGCTATTTCACCTGGCACTTGTACTAGAAGAGAATAGACATTTGTTAATTTGTTGTACTATTCTCCTGCTTATTGTCACCCATAATTTTCCAGGCACAGTGCCAGGCTGGAAAAGTAGAAAAAAATGAGACTTCATATTATCACTCATCATTTACCTGATTTATCTCAGAGCGCCGACTGTCCCTTAATCTTTTGTTGACAGCTTCGTAGCTTTACATGTGCATATATTGACAATTTTAGAATTCATATCTCCAGTCCACACCTCACCTCTGAACCCCAGACCTACAACTCAGTCGTGTATTGGGCACTTTCCCCGTTTTAAATTTTAACATTTATAAAACAACTCCTGATTCCCCCGCCCCCAACGGACTCTTAATAGAGAACCACCATCCTTCCAGTTGCTTGGGCCAAAGACCTTGGAGTAAACTTGGCTGCTTCCTTTTTCTCACAACTCAACCAATTTATCAGCAAAACTTGTCTTTAAAGCCTCTAAACTGATCTTCCTGTTTGGGCTTTTGTCCTACCCCTGGAGGGAGGGGACACAGTGATTCTGATACAAGTTAAGTTAGATCACCACAGGCCTCAGCTCTGAAGAACCTGGTGGTTTTCAGTGTCTCAGAGAGTGAAAGCCAAACCCCTACAGTGGTGGTCAAGCTCCTCTGTGATCTGATTCCATTATTGCCCTCCAACCGCTTGCTATTCTCTCCTCTCATCTCTCTCCAATTGAAGTGCCTGTTTGTGGACCCATCAGGTGTTCTAAGTTAGGCCTTTGCGCTTAACGGTTCACTCCTGTTCTCAGATATCCACAGAAGTTTCCACCTGATTTTGGCAGGACTTTACTCAGTTATCGTCACAGTGAGGTGCTTGTTTTGACCACTCTGTTTAAGATTAGTCAGCTGGGCATAGTGGTGCATGCCTGTAATCCCAGCACTCTGGGAACCTGAGGCAGGAGGATGGTGCATTCAAGCCTGACCAAGGTGACTTAGCAAGATCCTGCTCAAATATTAAAGATGGTGGGAGTGGAAATGTAGCTCAGTGTGAAGGCCCTGGATTCAATTCCCAATACCAAAAAAAGAAAAAAATCTTCATTGGAGCCTCTAAAGCTGTTATTCTCCATTGTACTTACTACTAATGAACAAACTGTATTTTATTTAATGTTTGTCCTGTTTAATATAAGCTCCACTATTGCAGAGACTTTTTCCTGTTTTGTTTACTGTTGTACTGCTCCACTCCCCAGTGTCAGTATCTTCTGGCAAACATTCAGGAAATATTTGTTAGGTGTATGAGTGGATAAAGATGGTGTTATTAACCAGACTATTTTCCGGCGGTTGTGGTAAACACTGAGTGCCTGCCCTGTTACTTGGAACCAACAGCGTATGGTTGTAGCTATTGCTGGGTGTACCTGGAGGGGAGCCCGTGTGCACCGAACACCGTAGCAAGTACTGTGTTCCCTTTTTGAAGTCATCTCGTTTTTACTGTACATTTCTTACTACATTGGTCTTTGTTTATGCTGTGCTTCCTATGACATAAAAAGCTAGAAGCTCTTTGGAAATACTCGCCAAACAGTGAATAAGAAAAATATTTTATCTGCATTTGTTTAATAATGATATCCTTATCATAATGAGTTGTGAATGAATTTTTTAGAAATAAACGTTTATATCTCAGTGTTATTGTTACCACCAAGCATTCAGGTTTAGGTATCAGGCAGCATTCAGTATTTTTTCCTTTTCAAAAATAGCAAAGCAGAGATACATTAAGGCTATTGTCTCTTTGGTGGAAACAGTAATTAAAGGTAGATTCTTTTCTTATGAGACTTGGGACTGTGAGCTATAGAGTTCTGGCTTAGAGAGGATCTTCCAAGCGGCCAGTGGTTTGTGTGTTGAGCGTAGCATTTCTGCCACTCCTGTTTTAGGCTTACCAATGGGAGAGGACAGGCAGGGATATTAGTAACTGCAACAAAAATGAAATCTTTCTTTGACTTTAAACCTGAGCTCAACAGATACCGTCACTGGATCCCAGGGCCTTTTCTCACACTTACTTTTGCACAGAAGAGGACCAAGGAGAATCCCTGAAGGAGGACATGGGACCCTCACACTCCCCTCACCATCACTACACACACAGAGTAGGTTCATTGGCTTTTGTCACAGAAAGCATTTCAGGACGCCTGAGAGCCATAGGCAGATTTATTATGCAGAAGCAAAGAAAAATACAGAGGGTGTGTGCTTGAGGGTGAAGCACATCATGGTCTAGGGGTGGGGATATTTATGTGGTGTGGGAATATCCTCCAGGCGGATGACCTGGGATGTTTATTTCTTGAGTGATTTCTCATTTACTGAGTGTCTGTCTCCTTAAGGTCAGGTTGCTCAGTGGGCTAAAGATTAGCTTTATAACAAGATTAAATTGCAAATCATTTGCATGTGTTTGAAGTTTGGAGCTGTGATACCCAGTTAATAGTACAGTACTGTTACTCTGAGGGTGGAAGTCCTTGGAATGTATGGATTTATAGTACCAGATGAAAAACAGGCCCAATTTATGGACTTACTGTATGGTTAAGACTCTTAGGAATTTAGAAGTGAAAGAAAAACAACCACAGGAGTGAATAGAGCTTTGTAACCAGGAGTAACTGTCCTGAAGTTGCAGTTTTCTTTTTCTGTTTCTAAAAATTTTTATTTACTTTTTATTCTGCTGTACTAGGAATTGAACCCAGGGCTTCAAGCATGCTAGGCAAGCACTTTACCACTTTACCACTGAGCTACATCCCCAACCCTGTACTATTTTTTTATTTCAATGTAATAAAATTAGATATTACTAAGGAAAATATTATTTTTAAACAGTCTTCTATGAAAAAATAAAGCAAAATTTCGTAACAAATTAAAGAATAACATTGAATGCACTGTGTACCATAATCTTAAAAGAATGGCTGAAACATTAGAGTACAAATCATAGAAAAGACTTTTAACAAAAAAGCAAATAGGTAATAGCACAAAACATTTTTTTCAATGAACTAAGAGGACCTAGTGGTATAAGTGAAACAAATTAGCATGTATATTGAAATACTTTTGAAGCCACAAAATATATAATTTGGGGAATTATTAGAACTCCCTACTTCCTTTTTCTCTATCTTTTTTCCCCATGTTTTCTTTAACATTTAATAGAAACTATGTACAGTAAATTTTTACTGTATTTTGCGTAAGATAGCCACTGCAGAAATTTACATAGAAGGAAGACAGATGGTTAAGGAGGGCCCAGTCCTGTGGGACATTTTCTCAGGGCACGAAAGTCAGAGTTTAGTTGGGGGAAAAAGGTTCAGACTGGCTGCAGTTTTCTTAAAAGCATGATTTTAAAATGACAGTTTCTCTTTTCTACCTATCTTTATTCTACCTCACTCCGACAGCTCCCAGATACACAGAGACCCTCCATGGTGACTATTAATGCTGTCCTCTTGCTACCTGGCCATCTCTGCCCCCTCCCTTGCTTCCAAAGGCTCTCTCACCTTGACATTGTTGGGGTTTTGTTTCCCTGTAGTGGATGAACGTGGTGGTAGTACAGCATTGCTGGGAGAAAGGGTTTTCAGCTAACCCTGGGATGGGTTTTTAATAAATCTCCAGAGACTACATTGGCTTGTTTTGAGACTTCATGAACAAAACCCTGATCACACAAGAACTATTACAAAGAATCAACAACTGGGATCTTGTGAAAATGCTTTTGCACAGCTATAGAAATCAACAGAGTGAAGAGACAACCAATAGAGTGGGAAAACTTATGAAAAAAATGTTCAACATCTCTGGTCATTCGAGAGATGCAAATGAAAACAACGCTGAGATTCCATCTCACCACAGAAAGAATGGCTATCAGCAAGGAATCAACGAGTAACATGTTGGTGGGGTTGAGGAAAAAGGAGTCCTTCTCCACTGTTGGTGGGAGTAGACTGGTGCAACTATTCTGGAAATCAGTGTGGAGATTCCTCAAAAAACTAACACTAGAGGTTCCATTTGACCCAGCTCTCCCCTTTCTTGATATCTTCCCAAAAGAATCAATAGCATCATACCACAGTGATATATGTACACCCGTGTTTATAGCAACACAATTTGTTATAGCTAAATCTTGGAAACAACCCAAATGTCCATCAACGGACAAGTGGATAACGATATTTTTTTACCTAATGGAGTACTACTCAGCCATAAGGAATGATAAATGAGACATTGTTAGCTAAATGGATGTACCTTGAGACTATACTCTTTAAGTGAAATAAGTCAGACACATGTAAATATTGCATTCTCCCTCTGGTGTGAGAAACAAAGTATAAATAAGGGCCCAAGTGTATAATATTGTGAAATAGGAAGAAATTGTTCAAAAGGGGAGGGGAACTGGGGGAGGGGAGGGGGAAAGGAAGGAAGGGAAAATAAAAAAAGAGGATGAAATGGAAACTTTGTAAATGAGGGGAAGGGGTTGGAGGGGAAGGGGAAGGGAAAGGGAAAAAGAAATCAAGATATATGATGTACAGGTATAAATTCCCTATGATGAATATGATCATTATGTATATCTAAGTTGTACCAAAAATTAATTTTAAAAATCTATTAGTTGAAGAATTAAATCCATTTACACTCAAAGTTATTGACAAGGAGCCACTCCTGTCATACAACTAATTTTCCTCTTGTGTATCCATGCGCCTTTCTTGTTCATCTTCATGGTTTGTTAGTTTTCTATGTAGTTTTTTTTTTAATGTCTCTAATGAGTTTTATTCTTTATTACCTATTTGCTTGTAGTGCAGGACTTTTTTTTTTTTCCTGTACTGGGGATCAAACTCAGGACCTTGGGCTTGTGAGGCAGGCGTGGCGTCCCCGAGCTAAATCCCCGGTGTGCAGGATTTCTTATGCTATTTTGTAAGACTGGTCTGGTGGCGGTGAATTTTCTCAATTTCTGCTTGTGGGAAAGACTTTATTTCTCCTTCATTTCTGAAGAATAGATCTCTGGTGGGTATGCTATTCCTATTTGATAGGGGTTTTTTTTTTTTTCTTTCGGGACTTGGAATATATCATCTCATTCCAGCCTGTAAAGTTTCTGCTGAGAAATTTGCTGTTAGTCTAATGGGGATTTCCTTACATGTGACTTGATGTTTTTCTCTTGCTGGCTTTAGAATTCTCTTTGTCTTATATTCTTGATAGGCTGACTATAATATTCCTTAAAGAGGACCTTTTTTGCTGAATGTATTTGAGATCTTTTGAGTTTCCTGGACCTGGATATACAATCTTTCCCAGGATTTGGAAAGTTTTCAGCCATTGTTTTATTAGATTCTTTAATGCCTTTTCCTTTTCTCCTTCTGGCATTCACATATTGCAAGTGTTTGTTAAATGGCGTTGAGTCTCAAAATGAACCAACTTTCCTCTCTCCCTCTCCTTCCTCTCTTCCTCTCTCCCTCTCCTTCCTCTCTTCCTCTCTTTCTTTTTCTCCTGAGTTATCTCAAAAGACCGGTCTTCAAGCTCAGAAATTCTTTCGTTTGCTTGGCCGAGTCTGTTGTTGTCTGAATTTATTTTTTTCCCCACATTCCTACCTGATTTAATAAGAGATTTTATCTAGAAACAGTGATTGTGAACCTGCAGAAGCACAGTGCCCACACAGGGTGCAGACAAGTGGATTACAGGGCCCTACTTCCTGGGCGCTCCCTTCCGAGTGCAGGGCTGCAGGCCCCTTCCTACTCCCTGGCAGGGGTCTCTGCTGTCCCCACAGGGATGCCCCCGTCCTGGCTCTGCTTCTTCCCTATGTCTTGGGCGAATCCCTCTCCTGCATCTCAATTCATCTTCATTCCTTCTAGGAAACCTGACAAACTCAGAGTGACCACTGTGCTTTCTGTCATCATCTGAGTGGCATTCTGGTGTTTCAGGTCCTTGGATTCTTCTCTCCATGTCTTTCTGCTCTTTGTCATTGTCATCCTGGGACATCTCCCTCTGCACCCCTGTTGGGCTCTCTGAAGGCCTGGCTCTCACGAAGGTGCAGGGGGCACAGGTTTCTTGTTTTCCATCTCTAATGCTGACTTCCTCGCCTCTTTCTTTTTGTTTTTCTGTGTCTGGTTCCTCTTCCTTTTCTGGTTTCTTAAGAAGCTTTATTCTCACTTCTGTTTCAATAGTTGTCTTTTGTTTATCTGCCTCTTTCCTCCTGTATCTTTCTTCTCTTTTTCTTTTTTCTTCCTCCTGCAAGCATTTCTTTTCTAACTCCCTTCTCCTTCATTCTTCTCACTTCTCTTCTCAAATTCTCTGCTTTTCTAATTTTCTGTTTTTAATATATTCCAAAAGAGGTGTGGTTCTTCTAGCAACAAGTTCTCTTGTCTTTGCCTCTATCTGTCCCAGAAGAGTTTCAGGGTTGGCACTGGTTCTCTTCTTCCATGCTGTAAGTTTCTAAAAACTGTTTATACTCTGGATCGTCTTTGATGCTCCCCGTCTTGGTGTCTCTCTTCTTCAGCTTCCTCCTGACTATCTTCTGGAATGGGGCAAACTCTGCCACAGCAGGATACTCCAGGCCTTTACTGCTCATGAAGACATATCCATCAAAACGATCTCTGAACAGAAGGATGTCATCAGGATTCCTAAAATTAATGTATGCTCTTGAGTAGAGATGAGGATAAAGGCTGTGGTCCACGCTGGCCACCTTGAAGTAGTCGTGAGCAGGCAGCAGACTCAGCTGCTCCTCCAGCTGCTCCTTCTTGAGGCGGGGGGGGGGGCACCGTAGGACCACCTGGGGCAAAACCGGCTAGTCACCCAGCCCACCTTCTGAACTTATTTTTTAGGTCACTTACTGAATTCTTCAGCTCCAAGATTTCTGTTTAGTTCTTTTCAGTGATCTCCATCTCTTTGTTAAATTTCACATTCATATTATGAATTTTTTTCTAATTTTATTGAATTCCTGTGTATCATTGAATTTCTTTAAAATCATTATTTGAACTATTTTTCAGGCAATCTGTCAAGTTCTCTTTCTTTGGGACCTGTTACTACAGAGTTGCTGTGCTCCTTTGGTCTTGTTACCTTGCTTTTCTATGCTCTGTGTCCCTCTGTCAGTGTTTGCACATCTGGTGGATCAGCTGTCCCCATCAGTGTTACAGGGTGGCTTTTGCAGTAAGAGACTTTCTCCTGGAGATGTGTCCTCAGATAACAGTTGGGCACACTGCCTTGACTTTTGCTCCAGATAGACACAGTAGTGTCTCGTCCACTTAGCTTTTCAGCTCTGGGTAGTGTGGGCACTGCCTGCGGGTGTCTCAGTGGCCTGTGCTGCTGGGTGTGTGGGATTGCCTTGCCAGCTAGGGTGCAGCCCTCTTAGGCAGGCCGGGTTTGTTAGTGGCTCAGGGCACTTATGGTGCATCTGGTTATGGGTGTGGGGCCCCTGTCAGTTTCCAAGGGCTTTGCAGGGGTGGGGCTGCTCTGGAAGGCCCAGGCAGGTGCAGTCTGTCAGCGTCTGAGGATGATGTGGGGCCAGGCTGCCCTGGTGGCCAGAGCAGGCTCTTCTCAACATCTGAGGGTTATGCAGATCCCTCTGGAGGGCCTTGGGTGGACTGCCCCGCTGCTTCCTGGGACAAGGGTGGTTGAGCAAGGTTGCCTGGCTGCTTCTTGTGGCTGTGGGAAGGTGAGAGTTTGGGAGGCTCTGCCTGGCAGCTGTCCAGGGCCCGGGCAGTGGAGGCACTTGCAGAAGGCCACCAATTGCTCCCAGAGCTGTGAGACAGTAAGCAGTTGGGGCCATCGAGCCAGTGTGTATGGCCAGGTTAGCTGAGATGCTGGGTCAGCTGCCTATCTGTTTCACAGGACCCAGTGGGCAGAGTCACAGGCAGGTGCCGTGCAGACAACCGTTGGGAGGACTGGACTGGGGAGGGTGTAACCCAGGCTGGCCTCTGGGGCAGTGTGGCAATGAGGATTCTTATAGCTTCCCTCTGGGGTAAGGACTGGGAGGCTGCAGGCTTCTCCCGAAGCAAATACTCAGGTGTCTGTGGCACTCAAGGGAGCTCCAGAGGCCTCCTACTAACCTCTACCCTGCAGTCCTCTGCGTCCAAGGTTGATCTCAGCTGGAGAAATGGTGGGGTAGCTGCTGTGTGTTTAGTTCTTCTGTATAAATTCACTGTGTGTCTCTGTGCTCTGCAGCCTCTGCCACGCCTCCACTTTACTGTCACTGTCCTCAAATACACCAGTAGAATATTGTTTTTGTTTGTTTGGGTCTTTGTTGTGAAGACGTGCACCAGGTACCATTAGCACCATCTTGCTGACATCTATCATCATGTTTCCCGCTTTGTTTCACTGAGATTTGGGGATGGAGCCTGGGAATTTCCTGTCACTAGCTGTGGAAGGGTCTTCATTCCTGCTATGAAGTTAAGGTTGCAGATTTTTTTAAGTTGCTGCTTCAATGTAGAATATTTAGTTGACAGATCAGTTATTTTATAACATCTCTTCAGAGATCTAAGCACAGAACTTTTTCAGAAAGGTTAGCCGAATAATAACATTGTAATGAAAATACCTGGTTACCAAGAGGTAAAAACAACTCCCTTGGCTAAGTCAGAGCCCCTAGTATGTGACCAAGAGTAGCAATAGGGTGGACTAGGTTATGATGCAATAACCAACCACTCAACAGTCCCAGGCTTAGTGATATGAGCGGATTGCTCCACTGCTCATCCACACTGTATGACTCAGACAGGTCAGGTCATGGGTCCTTTCCATGTCATCTTCACTCCAGGACCTGGCCCAGTGAGCAGACCTCTCTGGGATGTTGCTCATCACAGGGAAAGGGACAGAGAGAGAGAGATGGTGAGTGACAAGCTGGCCCTTCATGCGTCTGCCCACCAAAGTAAGACACAGGCCATCCTGAGCTCGGCAGGGCAGTGAAGCATAATTGGGGCTGTGACTATCTTCAACGATAACAGAACTTTAATTTTAGGTGCCCATGGAAACTCCAGTGTGCAGGCCAGGCATCTCTTCAGCCCACAACAGTGCCACAGCTTCCAAAACCTTCACGGTTCTTCAGCAAAGGATGAGAATAGTTGAGGAACAGACCAGCTCCCTGAGGGATGACCTAATAATGCTGGACTGTGGGGACAGAAGGTAACACAGAAAAAGGAACCAGTCACTGTACGGTGAAGAGTTTTGTTCCACTGCTTAGGGATAAGAAGTCACAGTGGTTTGGCAGATGAGTTAGGGATGTAGGAAAGCACTGAAGATCTTGAACATTAGTTAGAAAATATTTGAGATAGACTTGATATCTGTGATAGTGACCGCCGCTAGTCCTCTGTACAGTTATTTAGAATTAATTAGGTATGAAGATGTAAATATTCTGTAGACCTTCAACATGGGATTAAAAAACAAGTGCAATTTGTCATATAATTAAACATTTTTGGTTCTTATTTTAAAATGTTGTCATGCCATTAATTTGGTCTTCACTTTTTCTCCCATGTTTATTTTAAACTAAAAGACAGACTTCAAACCTTTAAGGATTCCACAATTAGAGTGAAGTACTCAGAAGAGAATTGTTTCTTCCCCTGGCATTGCTGAAGAGTTGTTGACTTTAAACGTTGGGCTGGCTGGGGCCTGAGGGATCCGGGTGCTTACATAGTGATACGGAATTTACTGGTACATTTTTAAAAATCAATTTCCTGAATGCCTCATTAAGACATAATATTAACACTGTTCAGTTGTTATTAGAATATAGAATAAATAACTTTAGCATTTAAAGATTAGATTTGGTAAGCCGGGCATGGTGGCACATGCCTGTAATCCCAGCACTTGGGAGGCTGAGGCAGGAGGATCTCTGCATTTTTAAGGCCAGCCTGGGCTACATAGTGAGATGCTGTCTCAGAAAACCAAATAAAAAATTTTAAAAAGAAATAAAAAAGAAATTTGATGCAAATGTTGGGTCTGTTGGTAAAACAATAAGAATGTTTGACTTTGTTTTAAAATTCTCTTGAAAACGTGCATATGTTGCCTCTATACTAACTTTAATTCTTAGTTCACCATTACAGAATTGATATTTAACATGTTGTGACTACGGAAGAAAGTTTACAAAAAGTCCACCCTAATGTAAACACCACTGTGAAGTCAGTGATTTTCGGCCGCCCCCACTGGACCCCGCTCTACCCATTAGTGCTGTGTTAGAACTAGGAGGGGCAGATACACATTTGTTAATGAAGGCTTCAAATTTTTAGTTTTATTTTTAATTGACAAATAATTGTATGGATTTGTGGATATTTTAAATGAAACAGTCTGGCAACCAGCTCAGCTGGTAACTACTGTTTGACTTGGCCCAGACAGAAGAGCCCCAGGGAGGGGTCGGCCTCCCACTGGGGGACTGGACACATCCTGGCCTCGTGTGAAAGTTGGAGTGTTTTTGGTACTTACCCTGGGGCCACACACACAGGCAGAGACAGCCTGAGGCCTGGGGCCACTCTCTCTCTTGGGCTCCAGGACGATCCTCTTGGGTTTCCTGTGGGAAGCTTTCTCTTCTGGGTCTAAAGCAAGGAGGTCCTCCTTTGATGGAGAGGTGGTCACATTTATGAACTCATGGGAAAATGTGACCATTTAAAGGAAGCAGCAGGAAAGCAGGAGCTTAGACTGTTAGACAGAAAAGGTACCTCGGGTTTTCATCTCTAGCCCCAGCTGGAGCCTTTCCCATAGGGCAGAAGATTAGAAACTGCCAGGTGTGGCTGAGCACTGCTCCTGGTATGAGAAAATTAAACTTACATTTAAAATGGTTGCTGGGACAATAGAAAATCATAAGCCTTGACCACACACAATGGGGTATACTGATGTCATGATACACATATACATTGTGGAATGATTAAGTCAAGATAATTAACATATCTACACCCCCACATACTCAATTCTGTGGTAAAACCATTTAAAATCTCTTTTAGCAATTTAAAAATACTGTATACTATATATAATAACTATAGCCACCATATTGCACAATGGACTATTAAAACTTATTCCTCTATTCCAATAAAAAATAATTCAGCCTGAGGGGCTAGGCATGGAACTCAGTAATAGTGTTGCCTAGCATGCCTGAGGTCCTATCTCAGGTGTATCCCAGGACTAGAAGGAAGGAATAGAGGGAGGGAGAAAAGGAGGGAGAGAGAGAGGGAAGGAGGGAGGGTGGAGTGAAGGAAGGACAGAAGGAAAGGAAGGAATTCCTCCTAACTGAAGATTTGTACCCTTTGACTAATATCTCCCCTTCCCTATCAACAGCCCCCATCCAGCCTCTGATACTCAATTCTATTTGAGTTGACTTCTTAAAATCCCACATAAAAGTGAAATCATGTGGTATATTTGTCTTTCTGTTCCTGGCTTATTTTGCTTAGCATAATGTCTTCTGGATTTATCCATGCTGTCACAAATGACAAAATTTCATCTTTTTGTGGCTAAGTAGTACTCTATGTGCGTTGTCTCTGTGCACTTTCTTTATCCATTCATCCATTGGTGAGCACTTGTTTCCATGTCTTACTGCTATGATAACTACTGTGCAATGAACATGGAGTACACACAGCTAATCAGTTTTGAGTTGACTCTTTTATAAGGGTCCAGTCCTTTTGCATATGGATAACCAGTTTTCTTAGCATCATTTAATGAAGAGATTGTCCTTTCATCACTGTGTGTTCTTGCACCTTTGTTGAAAATCAGTTGAATATAAACACATAGGTTTATTTCTGGGGTGTCCATCGTATTCTACCAGGTGATGTATCTTTTTATGCCAGTACCATGCTATTTTGATTACTATAGCTTTATGATATAGTTTGAAATCAGGTAGTGTGATGTTTTTAGCTGTGTTTTTGCTCTAGATTGCTTTGGCTATCAAGGGTCTTTTTCTTTTTTTTTTTTTTTGGTACTGGAGATCAAACTTAGGACCTTGCACCTGCGAGGCAGGTGCCAGAACCACTGAGCTAAATCCTTGGCATGAGGGTCTTTTGTTACTCATATGAATTTTAGGATTTTTTTTTTTAATCTGTGAAATATACTATTGGAATTTGAATAGGGATTGCATTGACTGTGGATTGCTTTGGGTAGGGTGGACATTTTAACAATTTTAGTTCTGCCAGTCATAATCCTAGGATATCTTTCCACTTATTTGTGTCATCCTTAATTTCTTTCATTAATGTTTTGTAGTTTTAGAGTACAGATCTTTTATCTCCTTGGTTAAATTTATTCCTATTTTTTTTCATTCTATAGCATGTGGGACTTGTTTTCCTAGTTTCTTTTTCAAGTAGTTTAATGTTGATTTATAGAAATGTAACTGAGTTTTGTATGTCAATATTTTATTTTTGTATATTAATTTTTATCTTGCCTCTTTACTGAATTTATTAGTTTGGGGAGGGGAGTCTTCAGTGTTTTCTGCATATAATATGTCTTAGAAGCCAGGTGTGGTGGCACACACCTGTAATCCCAGCACTCGGGAGGCTGAGGGAAGAGGATCGCTATGAGTTTGAGGCCAACCTGGGCTACCATAGCGAGACCCTGTCTCAAAAAAAAAAAAAAAAATCTTGTCTTTAGCAAGATAGGACAGTTGCACTTCTTTCTTTCTGACCTGGATGCCTTTCATTTCTTTTCTGTGCTGATGCCCTGGCTAGGACCTTCAGCGTTAGGGTGAACAGTAAGATGTGAATAGGCACATTTGCCTCATTCCTGATCTTAGAGCAAAAGCTTTGAACTTTGCACCATAGACATACCAGCTGTGGGCTTGTGTGAGGAGCATTCCTTCTCTTTATAATTTGTGGGCAGTTTTTATCATGAAAGGATGTTGGATTTTATCAGATGCTTTTTCTGCTGACAATTGAGCTGGCTGCCCTGACCAGGGAGTTAACTGATCTAACAAACATTAGACCTCTGACAGCCTGAAGAGGTCAGAGCAGCTCTCCCCAGATCTCTTTCCAGCTCGTTCCACTGCTGACTAGAAGCTGTCTGTAGCAGCAGTTGACCAACTACACTGGCAAGCTTCTTCTGGGAAGGAACTGGGAGCTTTGAGCATTAGCGTGCTCTGTGCTTTGATCTTGGCTGTTCAGCTCCTGGAAGTGAGTGTGTGCCTGAAATAAAACTGCCAGTTTGTTCTGTGCTCTAGGGAGATGTCTGTTCCTAATCCATTCTTAGAGCTAGACCCCTCGAGGAGAAGTTGGCATTGGAGTTTCTCCCCAGTGGTGTGGTACAGCGTCCCAGGAGGCATTTGTGCCTGCTTATGCCTCACCTTTTCCTACCCACTTGATGGGGATATTTTTTCAGTCAACCACTGTGTCTCACAACTCATTTCTGACTTTCAGAGGGAGCTAGTTTGTGTGTGGATGTTTATTTGGTGTATCTGTGGATCATGGAGAGTGAGCCTTTTCCACCAGGTTGTTGATGCAATTGTCAAATTCTTCTTATTACAAAAGCTACACAGACTCGGTGGCTGGGGTCACCACAGTGAAATTGCATTTCATAACACTGATCTTTGGGGTCTTTTTCCAGAGGTCATTTGGAAGCTCCAAACTATTTAGAAGACCCTGCCAACCAGAAAGTCCTTTGTCCTATCCAGAGTGAGCTAATCTGTCCAGGAAAAACAGATGTTTTATGGCAGAACTGTGAGTTTCTGGTGAATTAAATGTGCCATCTGGAAAGCCTCATCCAGTCCTTGAAGATGAACATCTTCTGCCTGCAAATGGAGAAGGACTTGAATCCACAGAAAACAGGTATAGGGAAAAGAGTCCCCGGAAGTTTGGTCCTGTGTGAGTGCTCAATGAATTATAATTCTTGCCCTTTGCCCTCCTTTCTCCTGCCTACTGCTGCTCCTGTGATGTCTGGTAGCTTTTCTGAAGGATCGACTGAATATAATACAGGAGGAGCATTCCAAAGACCTGAAGTTGTTGCATCTTGAAGTGATGAACTTGTGCCAGCAACTGAGAGATGTAAAAGAGGGGGAGGACAAGGCTCAAGATGAAGTGCAAAGAATGACTGCTACTCTGGAAATCGCCTCGGAGACAAAGGTTTGAGTGTAGAGTTGTAGAGTACAAACTTCTGGGGGCAGTTAGCCCATAAGACCGACTTTCAGAAATAGGTGCAGTGAGGGCTCCTGGCATTGACATTTATCTGCATTGATATTGCAGAGCACTGTGTGCTGTCAGCCATTAATTGTTTAGTGTCCTTTCCCTGGACGGGGGCAGTGCGCCCGGAGGTACAAGGTAGAGTCCGTATTCCCTTACGCTTATATGCTGTTTGGAAGAATGAGGGGAAGAATGATAAATAGGAAAAAGTAAGAGTGTAGAAAATGTTCCAGGAGTAAAGGACAAGAAGTGGGTGTTGAAGAATAAGGGCCTTGTGTTGAGGGCATTGGATGGGGGAAGATGCCCTCTGTGATATGGAAGGGAGGAGGTGGGACTTGGGCTGGACGTTTAGGAAATAAAGTGGAGAGGTAAGGACATCTCAAGGAGCACCACAGGGGCAGCGGAAAGTAAAGAGGTACTGGGAAAAGAGACCGCTTTTCCCCCGTGGACCATGTTATTGAGCATGTTATTTTGCAAGGCCTTCTGAAGTAGGGTGGCATGGTAATTCCAGAGAAAGGACTTGTTTTTCCAGTAGAGTACTGGAGCTCAGAGGTCATTTGTCCAAGATCACCACCTGCCTCCTTCCTGTAACCCAGGTTGGAACCTTCAGTTTTCCCACTGGTGTGGTCAGAGCGAGATTGTGTAAACCAGCCTGACAAGAGTGAGTGAGACAGAGCTGACCCTTGATACAGAAGTGACCAAGTGTGAACGTTGGGGAAACAGACGTGATGGTGTTGGAGCGCTGTCTGTGAGGAGAGGGGTTGGGGTCACAAGGGGGCCAAATGGGGTCTGCCCTAGGACTGTGGGGATGTGAAAGGAAAGGGGTGTTTTATGAAGAAAGCTGGATGGGGACTGAGAATGGGAAAGCAATGCGGTGGGCTTACATCTGGGATTGCAGTGTCATTAATAACAAAGAGGAGAGAATAGGTAATGAGAACCGCGGTCATCCTCAGCTTCTCAGCATAACTAGTGTAAGTGAGGAGAAACAGTTCTTTAAAACATAGGAAAGTACCCTATAAGAAAAATATCTATCATTTACTACCTTGTCCTCTGATTATTGAGTTTTGCATGGGAAGTGGATATGATTAATCAGGATTTATGATCCAAGGGGTGAAATGATAGGAGCCATTAATCAAAGGAATAAAATGACTCTCTTTAAAACCATCTCATTGTAGTATTAATTCAAACAATAATAAGGAATATTTGTAACCAAATGGAAACAGCTTTATCGGTTGCCAAAAGAAAGCCTAGATTTGAACTGATATACCTAGACAATTTCTTCCTGTCATTTTAGCTCAGTTAGAACTTCTTCTTCTATTTTTAGAAGAATGCAGCTATGATTGAAGAGGAGTTAAAGACTACCAAACATAAAATGAACCTTAAAATTCAGGAGGTAAGACAAGAGAATGCTAGACGGTTGAGGGGGCATTGGAACTGAAGAAGGAAAATAAGGAAGGGAATGGAATCAATATGAGAAAATGGAGAAATGGAAACAAAGTCTTCGTAAATAGGGAGGAGTGGAGGGGTTGAAGGGAGGGCAGGGGAAGGGGGAAAAATAAGAACCAAGATGAGTATGTTAAGCTGCAAACCTCCCAGTGATGAATGTCATTGTATTGTACACCTAAAATGGACCAATAAAATTAATAATTAAAAAGGGTAACAGAAGAGAACCAGGAGAGTTCTCTGAAGGACGAAATATATGACTACACAGTAGGAAGACTAAAAGTATGGCATGTGTGATTCAAGTGAAAATACCCACTCTTACATTAAAGACTTCCTTTTTCCCGGATATTGCCGTAAAACCAGAGGTAAGACAAAGGCCCCCAAGCCAGCTGGAAATCACAGTCATGTCCAGTTGCCCTTATCCATGTGGTTGCTCGCCACAGTTAAGCGGGCACCTTCAGTGGAGGCCTTTTAATGTAAAACTGTTTAAAATGAAAAGTGTTTGGTGAGCCTGCTCATCTCCTTTTACCTTAGACCTTCATTTCAGCCTAGGTTTTGGAGTTAGGAGGTGAGTGGCTGCAAGAAGCTGCTGTACTAAAAAGCGGCAGCGGAAAACAGCATCAGAGCAGCTGCTCACTCTGCGTGTCTGACAGCTGCCCAGACACCAGTGTTCCGGGCGGAGTCGTAACTAACATCCGTCCAAACCAAGATGCCAAATTATGTTCAGAAGACTTTTTTTATAAGCCAGAGAAGTACACATGCTTCTTAGATTTTTCATGAAAAACTTTTTAAAATTTTAATTGTAGTGATTAAGGTGGTAAACATTGGTATCTGGAAAATTCTTTTATGTAGAGAAATTTACTTGCTGTTAATTTAATAAAAGCATAATTGTTGATAGAACATTTAAATATTTCAGATATGTTTATGGACTGCCCTTTAGAGAAGTTTTAGGTTTATAGAAAAATTGTGGAGCAAACAGACTTCCCAGGTACCCCTTCTGTTAACGATGCTTTAGAAATAAATACCTCAGTAGTGTAATTATCAAAGTTTCTTCCTGTGAACACTTTGTATGTGTGATTATACATGAAAGAGGCAAATGCTTCTTTTCAAGTTACCATTTTTTTAAAAGCTATATTCTTTAACACTTATAAGAATGATAAAAAAAATTCAAAACAGTGAAATATTTAATGGCTGATTTATAAACTGAACACATTTGACAGTGAGGCCGCTACAGTACAAATTAGGTGGTTTTGTAAGAACTCTGAAACCTCCAGGAACAAATTATATCTTGATCATATTCTACTGCAAACTTAATTCAGAGCTTAGAAAAATGCATTGAGATGCTCCTTACGATGCAGTAATTATAATCTGATACACAAACTTGAGAAAAACATAGCACAAATGAAAACTCTCTTAGATACAATTTTAATACTATACTTGTCATTGGAAGAAAAGGAATTTCTAAGCTTGAAGAAGCAAAATTATATACAGCTCAATAGATTTGACCACATGAAAACTTAAAACTTCTATATGTAAAAAGCAAAACTAGTATTTTAAAAAGTAGGCAAAAGTTAATCATTTTCCCTTTTAAAGAATTTAAAACCTGACTTTTAAAAAGACCTAAAAACAATGGGTAAAGAATAAAAGCATTGACAGTTCATAAAGAAGTGAAGACCTAATTACCGTATTAGGAGATGTTTAATCTCACTAGAAACCAAAGAAATGCGGAAATATTAAGGTGTCATTTTTCATTTATTAGGAATGATTTAAGGGAATGACAATACATAGTGCTGTGAGATTTATTTAAATACTATTGATAGGAAGTTAATGTTGCAAAGAAAATTACAATGTTTCAGCAGTACCTTTAACCTAGTAAATTCTTCTTATAGGAATTTATCCTAAGGAAATAAGCAGAAAATTAATAAAAGATTTATTCATAAGCATGTTCAGCAGAATAGTATTTTAGAAAGGTGAAAAACTGGAAAAACCTCCATGTTCGGTATCAGTGATATTGTTAAGAAAATCAGAGTATTTTCAAAATGAGCCATCTTGTAACATTTCATACCAGTACATCTTTTACCTCTTTCAATTTTTAAAGCCTATTTTAATTATTAAATATATCATCAATAGAGGAAACACATATTAAAAGTATGCCCAATAATTATAAATATGTCCTTATGTCATCTTCCTTGAGTTTTAAAAATATAATTTCTTTCACCTAAACATGACTTTATCAAAGAAATAGCACTCTCATCAATTCCTATTTTAATCTAGAAGGGATTTCTCATAATGAAACTCTTAACCTTTATATTTTTATCTAGTTCATTTTATAGTCATTTATTGATAAAAATGAGGTCATTGTACACCTGGAATAGGAAAAAATATATTTTGCTACTTGACCCACCACTCAGCACTTCTGACTCTGGATGTGTGGGGATTTCTCTCCACACCAAGCGTTCTCGCCCCCAGTAGGGAGCAGCTGGGTCTGCTGTAACTAATGGATCCTGACACCCTCTCTGACGCCCTCTGGCTGGGGGTGAGGTCAGATCCCGTGGTCAAGGGCTCCCTCCCCACCTTCACTTCTGATGCCAGCTGCACCTTGGGCTGTGACCTGTGTGTTAGATCGGGGTCCCATGACCACCCCCTGGGTTCACTTCGCTAGAGTGGTTCACAGAACTCAGGGCAACTTTTTCGTATGTTTTCATCTGAATTACACCATTGAGAATGTGTTGCTTTCCAGCTGCCTTGGATTTGATTTTGGGGGGTGCATATTAGTGATACAAAAAATGAATTTCATTGTGGTTATTGGTACATGGAGATAATTTGCTAGATTAATTTCATCCCTGTTACCTCCCTTTTTCTTTGCTCGCCTTCCCCCAGTCCTTTTCCCCATCTCTCAAAATCTGCCTTCGTATTTTCAGGGAAAGTCTTCCCTTACATTTACCTAATTATTTTAAGGGTACCCACTGAGCACCTTACATCTGAATGTCCAAACTTTGCAGTACTCCAAAATCTTAAATTTATTGAGCATTATGGAGGTGGTCAATATATTTCAGATTTCCGGGAACTGCATAGGAGGATATTTAATTCACAGCCTCTGCACATAATAAAATCCAAAACACTGCAGTCTGAAACACTCTTTGTCCTAAGCATTTCAGTAAGAGTCCATCTGTGTTACAAAAGACAGGCCTGAACACCCAGCAGAGAGACAGGGCAAAGCGCGTTGGAAAAGCATGGAGTCTACTCTCCTAGCACCGTCCTCCTGGCACTGACCCGCATGAGTTCAGGCCTTTGGAAGCTCTCCAGACTCAAACCTCTCGGGGCTTTGTGGAGGTGTCGTTACTTAGGCAGGGTTGTGTCACCGCCACTGGTGATCACCTCAGCCTTTAGAGGTTGGTTGATGGGGCTGAACGTCCCGGGCCTCTCCTCATGCCTTGGTCTTTGTGTTGATCAGCCTCTCTGAAGGTATCTAGGGGCTCCAGTGCCTCATCTCAAGGATTGACACTCTGACCTGGAGATTCCAGGGTTCTGGGGAGCTGCACCAGGAGCCAGCAACAGTGTCACAGAATCACTGTACCCCAAATTCTTAGCGTCCATTCTGCCTTCTGCTTAATCACTACATTATTTGTTTAAAACTTTAAATTCCAAAACAGAATTGAAAGAGCACTTAGAGGTATGTTTATAGTACTGCAGGATTAAAAAGTGATGATGAAATCCAAATATAAAAATAAGAGCCAGAAAATACAGAAGTATGGAAAATACCTACTAAGACATGATAGTAGTGTTTTTCAAACTTTTTAATGACAATCCGTTATGACTTATATTTTACACTGCAACACCATATATATGTGTGTGCACGCGTGCGTATGTGTATGTATGCAAACATTTTATATAGCAATGCTTTCCTTTACTGTTTACTGTGCATTCTTTCTGTTCTACTCTTTTCCTGGGTGCTGCTTGCAGCTTTCTAGTATGTCTTTATCCCAAATTTGGGAAGTGGACTTAAACATTAGGAAGATGAGGACAACAAATTTGATTCTACCCCTTGGTGAGGAACAGTGCATGTTTCTGAGTACCCGTACATGAATGGGGGACATTGGAGGGAGCTAGCATGCCTGGCAAACTTCACGGTGACGTTGATCTTTGTGCGGGGTTTGCTGGTCTCGCCTAACCACAATGTTGCTCTGTAGCTCAGGAGACAGCTGGCTCAGGAGAAGCACTTCAGGGAATCTCTTGAGAAATCAGGACCAGCTATGCTCCTCAAAATACAAGAAATGGGATCCACAGTGGAGGGGGAACGGAAACATTTATGTCAGAGAAGTGAAACCAAAAACGAAAAGATGATACTTTAGCTATAAACTTAGATTTTTGCTAATTCTCTTTAGATTTATTAGGTACTTTTCTCTAGTAACCTATTAACATTCTTATTACAGTTTTTTAAAATGTAGTGAAAAATAAAAAAGGACTGGCTCTACTCTGCTGTTACTTATTCCAGAAATCTTCATTTGTGAATGAGACAGCTAAGGACCAGAGAAGTGTTTGTGTCAGGCTGTTTAGTGACGCACTCTCAGCTCCTGGTACAGCATCTTCCCTACATTGTGCAGTCTCTGCTATAGGCATTGATTTGGAAGGCATTGCCCTTACTTTCTGCTGTATGTGTGTGACCTGGATAGAAAATAAAGACTGAACTGAACTAACACTTGAGGCAAAGAATATTAATAAGCAAAGCAATCAGTATATTTACACAGCAAATTTCAATTATTTAAATTTAAATTAGTTAAAGCTAAAGATTCAGATCCTTGGTGATATGGCTCCAATTCACATGCTCAGTAGCCTCTTAGAGTGGCTCGTGAGTGTCGTGCTCAAGAGAGTCCACAGAACACTGCTACAATCTCCTGCATCGTGTTGAGGTTTTAACTGTATCATATAGACGGTCTCCTCTTTTCCCTTCAGTGATGGGAAGTTTGGAAATTCTATAAGGCCATTTGCCACAAATCATTACCTTACAGAAAAGGAGTTTTTCTTATACAATTTCAGGTGCAAATTTTGCAGCAAAACTGCCTGGCCTTACACAGTTCTATACAGAACACTCAAGAACTACTGGCACAGGAGCAACAAAAAAATGGAGAGTTGGAGACTGCTACCTCACAGCTCAAGACTGACCTGAGTAAGAATGTAGCTGCTGGAAGTCACACTTTTGCTAGTGCTTTGAGAGTACATGCAAAAGCTCTTCGGGCCCCGATTGTAGTAGCCAGCAGGGTTCTTGTATTTCCCACGGTCCCAAATGTAAAACATTGGGATTTCCATTCTAACTATAGCACTGAAACAAAAATGAATGTTGGTATTAAAAAAATTGGCCTCTCACTTGTAAACTATTTTAGCCCCTCTTCCCATGCTTATTGAAGTGTGGATTTGGAAACATTTTATTTCTAGACATCTGGATTGAATATTAGATAAGCAAAAGTCAATAAGGGAATAAACAACTCTTGCTAACTTACTGATCCTGTTATTCATCATGTCAGACTCTCATGCTTGAGATCGTTGGTTTATCTTGACTAACTTGTATCTGTGGAGATGGGGATGTAAGGGACCTTAATGAGAACCTAGGCTCATCCCCATTAACCTATGGAGGAGTCCTCAGAGGTGATGCAGCCATTACAGAGGTGGGATCACAGGATCATATCTGGGTGCTCGAGTCCAGCTGCTCCTATCGTGTTGGCCCTTTATCTTACTCCTGCTTTATCACATCGTTTTATTGTATTTCAAGGTGGTCTCAGCTACAGAGATTGCAGGCAATTAGCACTGCATGATTTACACAGAAGTTTCACATAAATTAATACTCAAAGCTCCATAGCCATCCAGAGTTACAAGAGGAAGAAATGGCAAAGTAAAGCCTAAACCTAGATCTTCTAACTCCAAGCCTAGTGTTTCTTTTCTTTCACCATCTCTACTCTGATTGTGATGGGGCAGGAATACCAAAAAGGAAATGAAAAGTACTGTGTATAAAATATGGAAGAAAGAGCAATTTGTGCAGTGTCTTGATTTAGATTGCTTTTGCACAAAATAGTAGACTCTTTTTCCTTATAGTTGTTGGGAAGTGAATTACCATTGAAATTCTCACTGAGTGTCCCAAGATAACTTTCTGTCATTATCTGATTATGAACCTACAAAGTGGTACATTTTATAATGCTTCCACATGATCTTGTTTGAGTCTAACAACAACCTTGTCAGAAAGATAAGAAAATATACCCACTGTATAGAAGAATGCAAAGATCCAGATGGGCTGTGCCAATGACCCTGACACCCAAAGTTAAAGGAGGAAAGGTTTATTGTAGCTCACAGTTTGTAGAGGTTTCACTTCACAGTTGGCTGGCTCCAAGGCAGGGCTGCATGGCAGAGGGGCATCGCAGAGGGGAAACAGTCCATGGCAGAGCAGACAGGAGGCAGCAAAAGCAGCAGCAGCAAAGCAGAAGCAAATAACAGGCAATGACAGCAGCCTTCTTTCTGTCCCTTTTATTCTATCCAGGCTATACACCCTTAGGGCTGGTAGCACTCACACCCAGGGTGGGCCTTGACTTGTGTGTGGTAGAAGATCCTTAGACAAAATGTTAAAGTGTGACCTTGTGTGCAAATGACTGTGAACTAGTTTCTTTGATAATTCCATAACTTAGTTTACAGTTTATAAAAATATGATAAAAATACTTAGGTTTTCAGTCTATAAGAATACTTAGGTTCATCTTATTTCCCCAAAAAGTATTATCTATCGGGCCAGAGATTTAGCTCAGTGGCACGGCGTCTGCCTCACAAGAGCAAGGTCCTGGGTTTGAGCCTTGGTACCAAAAAGAAAATATATATATTACTGTCTATAAAAATTAAACTTTTGTGATCCCTGGTACCAAAAAAAAAAAAATTAAAGCTTTCCAGGGGAAAATACCATGTTATTTCAGTGTAGTAAGTTGTTGTCACAATTATGTGGACCTTTTGTTTTTAGTTTCTAGGGATGACCTCATTTCCAAGCTGCTTGAAGAAAACAAGGTAAGTTTTCAGGTTCTAGAGTACAGAGGTGGACTTTCCTCTCTTTATTAATAATAGTCTCATTTTCTCATTTACGTTGGTTTAAAATCCTTGGGATTCTCCCAACAGCTTTAGAAAAAAGTTTTGCATAAATAACTTCTATATTCAGGCTAATACCAGGTATTAAAAACTAATCATTTCATGCAGGTTATTATAGTTTGAAAAGGTGAATTAGGAAAAATGAGACATTTGTGTTTTGCCGATTGTAAACTGATTGTTAAAAGAAAAAATTTTAATGAAATTTAAGACACAGAGCTACATAATTAGTGGTGGCTTCACAACTGTGTCACTAAACTGTACCCTTAAAAATAGGATAGTGAGGTGGGTATTTATCTTAGCACAGTTTAAGAAATGGGTGGGGTGTGAGGCACATCCTATAATCTCATCACCTTAGGAGGCTGAGGCAGGAGTTTGAGCCCAGCCTGGGCCACTTTGCAAGTTAGTGAGATCCTGGCTCAAAATTTTAAAAATTGGAAAAGGGAGAGGGAGGCAGCTAGTGTGAAGGCCCTGAGTTCAGTCACCACTACTGCCAAAAAATTTAAATTTAAAAAATATGTCTATAGATCTACTTTTTATCTTGCAGTTAATCTCTTGATATGATGGTCCCATGTGGAGTAATTTTTCTGGTTGCTGTCTCATCCTGTCTTGGTGATGTGTATCTTTCTTGAGAGGCATCTGCTGGGAAAACAGAAAAGTGGTTTTCTCTGTAAGAAGAGAATTTATGCCCTGTCCTTGCCCATCTCCCTATGTAGCTGTTAGGGAGAGCCTGGCCCGCATCCCACCGCCGTCACCACCTCAGAGAACTGGTTTTGTTCCGTTTTTCCACAGACCATAGGTGCCTTCTTCACCTACACTCCAGGTACCTGTCTTCATTACAGCTTTGAAGGATCTGTGAATCTGTTCATTTGAGATCACAAGTTCTTACTGCTGACAGGAAAAAATGTATATGTAGTATAACATCCATGTTTCCTTAGAGAGTAGAACTTTCATGGTAGAAAGATACTGGTAAATATTTAGGTTATGGTTCAGGCAAATTCTCATTAGGATCCTAATATAAGAATGGATTGATGAAGTTTTTAATGGACCATATTTTTAGAGCAGTTTTAGGTTCAGAACAAAATGCAATAGCAAAAGCACGTAGATCTCCTGCATAACCCCTGCCGCTACATGCGTAGTCTTCCTCAGGGTCAGCATCCCCACTGGGTGGACATGGTTATGGCAGTGATGCCTCCACACAGACACGTCATTATTGTTCCAGGTCTGTAGTGTACATTAGGCCTCCCCCTTGGAGCTTCCATTCTGTGGGTTTGGACTACTACAGTATCGTACTGAGTACTTTCACCACCCTCTCCCCTGTGTTCTGCCTGTCCGTCCTCTCCCACCCACCCCTGGCACCACTGGTGTTTTCTCTGTGTCCTTAGGTTTGTCCCTCCCAGAATGGCACGTGGTTGGAATCACATGGTACATGTAGACTCTTTAGACTGGCTTTTCTCAGTTCAGAATCATTAAGGTGACTTTCATGTGTTTTCGTAGCTTGGTGCTGAGTAGTATTCCATTGTTTGGATGTTTGCAGTGTATCTGTTAGCCTATTGAAGGTCACCTTGATTGCTTTTAAGTTTTGACAGTTATAATTAAGCTGGTGTGAGTGTCTATATGAAGATTTTTGTGTGGAGATAAATTTTCAGTTCCTTTGAGTAAATACCAGAGAGCACTATTGCTGGATCATATCCTACTAATATTTTTAGTTTTGGTGAAACTGCCCAACTTATCATCCAAACCAACTCCTCATTTTGCAGTCCCACCAGCGATTCATGAGCGTGACTGTTACTGTACTTCCTCACCTGAGTTTGGTTGTGGTCCCTGTTCAGGGTTTTGGCCATTCTGATAGGTGTCGAAGGGTATCTTGTTTTCTATAAATAATTTAGAAACAAAGAGAAGTTTGGGATTTGAAGATATTAAGATTTTTAAAGTTTTCCTATAAGATGAACATACATCTATGTGTCATTAGAACTTGAATTGGTACCAGCAAGAATATAGACAGGTATTTCACAGAGATATGTATAATACACATGTGAAAAAGAGAATAATTATTTTTTCCCACTGAATATGCAGATGTCTTTCAACAAGGGACATAAAGAAAATGCATATTAGAGGTCTGAAATATTATCCCTTCATCAAGCATTAGAAAAAGCGCAGGTGAATCTTCACTATTTCTCTGGTTTTTAGATATTACTTTTGTTCAGTTAAAGAACCAAAATGAATCCTGATTATATAAACTCATAGCATCCCTATCATCAACTTTTTATTTCCATAAGCTCTAATTCATCCATTATCAAATTAGGTGGATTTCTCATTTCATTTTTCAGGTTCCTATGACACAATGCTGCACAAGATACATTACTAAATCATACACTAGTTTACACCTTGCCTTTGTTTGCTTTGTAATTAGTCATTAAATATATACTTCCCCAGACCCTGATAGTTAACTTCTGTCTTAGTTACTTTTCTCTCATTGCTGAGACTGAACACTCGATACCCAAAGTTATAGGAGGGAAGGTTTATTTAGCTCACAGTCTGTAGAGGCGTCAGTCCGTAATCGGCTGGCTCCAAGGCAGGGTGGCCCATGCAGAGGGGCAACAGTTCATGGCGATGAAAGACAGCAAAAGCAGCAAGAGACCTTAACATTGTCTTTCTGCCCCCTTTCTCTTACCCAGACTACTGGGATTAGAATCAGTGGGCTGGTGTAGTAATCACACACCCTTAATTCCAGCATCATACTCTCTAGATTCAGCCACCTCTGAAAAGGCCCCATATGACCACCTGAGGCTTTGGGGGAGCATTGAGATGCAAACCTTAACAAAGTCTAAGCAGTTCAATGGCAAGGGCTCTCTTACATTCGTTTTGTACCTTCTATAGCAAATAGCACAATGGGAACCTAATAAAAGTCTCCTGGATTTTAGAGATAAGTGTAATCATTTTCTGTGGGATGATGGTACCCAAATTTATCTGATCCTTTATATTAATATGTATGTGTATATCATAGTCAGCAAATAGGTGGCTATACTAAAGTTATATATCACGAAGCCCTGTAAATCGGTATTTATCACTTAAAAATAACTTTTGTTGGTGTAATTTGATTACAACAATGTCAGGGTAATAGTGCTGCTGTGTTTTCTTTATAATAAAGAAAATACAAAATAAATATGTCCTTTTATAAACTAATAACTACTACTCTTCCTATACTGATAGTAGTTAACATTTTTACTATGCCCATTCCACATTCCAGGCAGTTCTAAGTACTTGTATTAATAACTGTGTATTTAATTCTTTATTATTTGTGTATGTTTATGATACATAATAGTTACATTTGTTTTGGTGAATTGGTACATGTGTACATCATATCCTGTTCCTCTCTACCCCTCCAGACCCCTCCCTCATCTCTACAAAGCCTGCCTTTCTGTTTCCTGCCATCTCTCCTTTACCATATTTTTCTCTTTAATCATATTGTGTGTTTTTCATGTAGAGAAACTGTGCAGTATTTCACTTTCTGTGTCTGACTTATTTCACTTAACATTATAGTCTTAAGTTCCATCCATTTCTGTGCAAATGGTATGATTTAATTCTCTATGTCGCTGAATAATAATCCACTGTATTTTTCTTTACCTCTTTCCTGTGGATGGGCATCTAGGCTGACTCTGAGGTTAAGTTTTTGTGGCTTGTGCTGCTGCAAACGTGGGTGTGCCTGTGTCACTATAGTTTGAAATCTTTAACTCTAGAAATATATCTAGAAGTATAGCTGGGTTAAATGTTTTAGGTTCTCAAGGAATCTCCATACAGATAATCTGTAGTGGTTGTACTAGTTTACATTCCCACCAACAATGTAGAAGAGTTACTTTTCTCCCACATCCTCACCAGCATTGGCTTTTTGTGTTCCTGAAAGCCATTCTGACTGGGATAAGATGGAGTCTCAGAGTTGTTTTAATTTGCATTTACCTGATGACCAAAGATGGTGGACACATTTTTTTTTTGGTACCAGGAATCGAACTTGGGTCCTTGCGCTTGTGGGGCAGGCGGCAGAAACATTGAGCTAAATCCCCGGCCCTACATTTTTTTTTCCATTAAGTTTATTGGTACATTTTAGGTATATAATACAATGACGTTCATCATTAGGAATTTGTACCTTTACGTGATGTATCTTGGTTCTTATTTTTTCCCCTTCCCCTGCCCTCCCTTCAACCCCTCCACCTTTCCTATTCACAAAGACTTTGTTTCTGTTTTTCCTTTTCTCACATTTATTCCTTTCCCTTCTTTCCTTTCCCCTGCCCCTCCCACTTCCCTTTCCCCATCCCCTCCATACCTTTTTTCCTATTTCACATTATTATACATTTTGATCCTCATTTACACTTTCAGTTTCTCACCAGAGAAACTATTTGGTATTTACACATGTGTGTCCTATTTATTTCACTTAAGAGTA
>NW_004624854.1:358115-408851 GCF_000247695.1 Heterocephalus glaber | reverse complement strand
AATCATGATGTGTCTTGCTTTGCTTCTTTGCTCAGGATTGCTTTGGCTCTTCCATGTCTCTTCTGGTTCCATATAATTTTTTTTTTTTTTTTTTTGGTACCGGGGATTGAACTCAGGTCCTTGCGCTTGCACAGCAGACGGTGAAACCACTGAGCTAAATCCCCGGCCCCTGTTCCATATAAATTTTACAGTTGTTTTATCATATTCTCTGAAAAAGTTGATGGTATTTTAATAGGGACATATTAAGTCTATATATCTCTTTTGGTAATATAGCCATTTCAATGATAATTTTGCCTACCCAGAAGCAGAGGGTCTTTCCATTTTCTAACATCCTATCCAGTCTCTTTCTTCACAGTTCTATAGTTTTCATTATGAAGGTCTTTTACTTCTTTGGTTAGATTGAGATTCCTAATTTGATTTTTTTTAAACTATCATGAATGAAATTTTTTCCTGGTTTTCTTCTCAATGGGTTCATTATTGGTATACAGGAACACTACTGATTTTTGAGTATTGACTTTTGTATCTGGCTTATTGACTGAATTTATCAGATCTAAGAGTCTTCTGTGGAATATCTTGAGGGTCTTTATGTAAAGGATTATAACATGTACAAATTTACTCCTTTTCCTGTTCATATCACTTTTATTTATTTATCTTATCTGATTGCTCTGGCTAAAGTTTTGAGTGCTATACTGAGCAGGGGTGGTGAGAGTTGACACTCATCTTGTTCCTGATTTGAGAGGGAATGCTTGCCGTTTTTCCCCATTTGCTATGATGTTGGATGTGGGTTTAATCGTGAAGAAATGTTGGACTTTCTCAAAGGCTTTTTCTGCATCTATCAAGATGATCATGTGATTTTTATCCTTGATCCTGCTTATGTGGTGTATTACATTTATTGATGTGAAATGTACCATACTTGAATCCCTGGGATGAACCCAACTTAGTCATGGTGTATGGTTTTCTTTAATTATTTGTTGAACGCTGTTTTCAAGTATCTTATTGAGGATTTTTGTGTCTATATTCATCAAGGACATTTGCCTGTAGTTTTCTTTTTATGTTGAGTTCTTATCTGGTTTTGGTATCAGGGTAGTGGTTGCTTCATAGAGTGAATTTGGAAATATTCCTTCCCTTTCAATTACATAGAATTGAGCAGTGAATCCCTTGTACCTGTGCTTTTCTTGGTAGAATTTTTATTACTTTATCAGTGTCATTGCTTGTTGTTGATCTTTTCAGGATTTATATATCTCCTTGCTTCAATTTTGGTAAGTCATATGTGGCTAGGAATCCAAATTTTCCAATTTATTGCAATGTAAGTTTTCAAAATAGTTTCTTGTAATCCTCTGGCTGTCAATGGTGTCTTGTAACTTTGCCTTTTTCAATTCTCATTATATTGTTTCAGATCTTCTCTCTCTGTTGGTATGTTTGGCTAAGTGTTTATTAAACTCATCCTTGCAAAGAATTGCCTCTTTAATTCACTGATCCTTATTATTTTTTGTTTCAATTTCATTTATTTCTGCTTTGATCTTTATAATTCCTTTCCTTCTACTAGTTTTGAGTTTGGATTTTTTTTTCTAGGACCTTAAAATGAATCATTAGTTTATTTGTTATCCCTCTGTTTTTATTTTTAATTTTTTTCCATTAAGTTTATTGGTACATTTTAGGTATGCAATATGATGACATTCATCATTGGGAATTTGTACCTTTGCGTGATGTATCTTGGTTCTTATTTTTTCCCTATTCCCCTGCCCTCCCTTCACCCCCTCCACCCTTCCCTATTTACAAAGGCTTTTTTTCCACTTCTTCTTTTTCTCATATTTTTTCTTTTCCCTTCTCCCTCTGTTTTAATACAGTAGGTACTCACTGCTATAAACTTCCTTCTTAGAACTACTTTCATTGTGTCCTGTAGATTCTGATGTGTTTATTTCCATTGTTATTTAAAACTAGGAAGTTTTAAATTTATTCTCAGACTTTTTCTGTGACCTATAGATTACTCAAAAGTATGTTATTCAACCTCCATGTGTTTGTATAGTTTCTGTGGTTTCTTTTTTTATTGTTATTATTATTATTGATTTCTAGTTTCTTTGCATTTTGGTCTGATAGGATACAGATGATTTCTTCAGTTCTTTTGTATTTGTTAACACTTGCTTTATGATGTCTTTTCCTGGAGAAAGCTCTGTAGGCAGCTGAGAAGAATGTATATTATGCTGTTTGGGGATGAAACATTCTGTAGGTACCTGTTAAAACCATTTGTTCTGGTGTGGTTTATCTTTCTGAAATTTCTTTATTTTTTGACTTATTGAATCGTCTATTTGTGATAGTGGGGTATTGAAGTCTTCTTCTTTCATTGTATTGCACTCTATCTGCCCTTCATGTCAAGTAGTTTTTAAGTTAGGAAATTGTGTGCACCAATATTCTTTACATACATATTTACAACTGATGTCTCGTCCATTTACCAATATTTAGGGACTTTCTTTGTCTCTTTTAACCAGTTTTGAAGTCAGCTTTATCAAGAATAGATAAACGATTGCTTTCGGGCTCTGGCTGCTTGCCCTGTAATTTTACATCCCTTCACTTTCAATCTGTGTATGTCTTTGTGGGTGTCTCTTGCAGGCAACATATAGTTAGAGTTTGATTTTTGATCCAATCTTCTAGTCTGTGTGTTTTGATCAAATAATTAAGATCATTTATATTGAGTGATGGTATTGAAAGGTATGTACTGATTCTTGTTATACTATCTTTCCAGCGCTTGACTCCTCTTTTTTCAGTTGCGTTCCCAGTGAGATTTATTCTTTCCTTTGGGTCCTTGGGTGTTCTTGACCTCCTTGTGTCTTTAGGATTCCATGAAGTATTTTCTGCAATGCTGGTTTGGTGGTCATGAATTTCTTTAGTCTATCTTTATTATGGAAGGCTTTTATTTCTCCATCAATTTTGAAGGATAACTTTGCATGGTATAGTAATCTGGATTGGCAATATTTTCTTTTAGGGCTTGAGAAACTTCAAGTTCTCCTGACTTTTGGGATTTGTATTGAGAAATCTACAGTTATTCTGATTGGTTTGCCCTTGTACATAAGCTGATACTTTAGCGGTTTTAGTATATGTGCTGCCAAAGCGAGCACTTCTTTAGTGGCTTTTAGTAATTCTCTTTGTTCTGAGTTCCTGGGATTTTGACTATGATGTGTTGTGGAGAAGTTCTTTTCTGGTCATGTCTATTTGGGGTTCTAAATGCCTCATTTACCTAGGTGTCCTTCTCATTATTTTGTGCAATAATTTCCCTGAAGGAATCTTTTATACCATGAGTTTGGGCCTCTTCTTCATCTTTAATTCCAATAATCCTTAAGTTTGTTCTTTTAGAGTCATCTAAGAGCTCTTGGATCATCTGATTGTCTCTTGCTTTTTCATTATTACTGAGTAAATATTCTACTTCATTAACCTCATGCTTAGGTTTTGATGTTTTGTCTTTTGACTGAGCTTGCCTACTTCCAAAACTTTGAATTGAGTTTTTCATTTCCAAGATCTCTGCTTGATTCTTTTTCATAACTTCTTTACTGATATGGTTCTTCATATCTTGAATTATCTTCCTTAATCATTCTGCTGCTTATTTGCTTCTTTAAGATTATTGATGATCATATGAATTGATTCACTCTGTTGCTTATTTACATCTTCAGGTTCATTGAACATCACAGTAATTGCTTCATTCAGCTGCTTATTTGTCTCTTTTTTTATTCCATCAGTCATTTTAGCTATTAGGTTTTTGTGTTTTTTGTCTGGAAATTCATCCACTTAAGCACCTGTGAGCTTTTTGGGAGTTAAGAATTTTTGGAGTTATCTCGTTGCCTTATATTCTCATTTATATGTTTTAATGTTGAAGGTTGTAGATTTAGTTGGTGTATAAAGCTCTTTCAGTATTGTAGAGTTATCTTTAGAAGGTGACTTTCTCCCTATATTGTGTCTTTAGCTTTGGGACATGATTCACTTTGCTAGGAGAGAACTACTACTGGTTATATCAAGGTCCACAGACCCAACCATATATCAACATATAATTTTAAACCTTTTTTAAAAGTTCTCAACTATTTCAATAACCCAGGAAAACAAAAAAAAAAATAGAATTGATGAGAAATAAGCTGGGAAATAGAGGAATATGAAACAAAAAGGAAGAAGATAAAAAGGAAACAAGAAAAAAGACCAAAGAGAATGAAAGAAAAAAGATATGTTTTAATGTTATTATTTTTTATCTGGAACAGGGAGGGGAAAGAGGAGGTGTGAGAGGTTATGTTTGGGAGCAGAAAGAAAGAAGAAAAATAACTGCTAATTAAGATGAATATTTTCAGAAGACAAATTTCAAAATATCAAAGAGAATTAATTAGTTATAATAGTAAAATCATTTATATTTTGCTGTTATAAATACTAAAGAGAATTAACTGAGAGTAAAATAACTTATGCTATTATAGATACTATTGGAGGCAAAGGAACTAAGATATTTTGTTATCAGCTAAATAATTTTTAAAGTTCGTGATGCAGTTATGGAAATCGATTTGCCAAATGCCAAAAGCCAAATGCCTCAGTTGCTCCCCACAATCAATAATTATCTCCTTTTGGGCCAGGGATTTAGCTCAGTGGTTTCGCCACCTGTTATGCAAGCGCAAGGACCCAAGTTCGATCCCCGGTACCAAAAAAATAATAATAATAATAATTATCTCCTTTTAATTTAGAACTTTTTAGAATATTGACTCCAAACACCGAATGCATTGTATAAACTAACGAAATATGAGTTGGGCATAGGTTAAATAAATTACGTTTACATACATAGTGACATAAATGAAATCCTTCTTCATCAGCGAGACCCGTGGCTTGCTGTGAATGTTGTTTCAGGTCTCGAATGACCAACTGACCAGGAAGTGTCCTGAGCTAAGCAGCATGCTCCTCACTGTCAGTGTGGAAAAGGCCAGGCTCCTCACTGAGCACCAGGCCATGCTACAGGCACTCACTTAGCACTCATGGGCTTCTGACGGGCAGCAGAAAGCCAGGCCAGTGAGGGGGTCAGGAAATGTGCACAGACAACTGCATAAATAAAACGTTTGAACAACAGATTCCAAAACTTTACTGAATTATTTCTTGATTAGTAGTTTTTATTTGTCATCAGAGGGATATTCATTTGGCCTTATACTCAGTGCTTTTTAATTCTTTTTCTCAAATATAATTATGTTAGGAAAAATAACTACCTGTCCTGTTATTTACAGAATCACTTATCTGACTCTAAAGCATTACCACCTCCCAAAAACTCCTTCTCACTTTGTGTACACCATTTTCTCTGCTGAGAATACTCTCCACTTTTATCTTCGACTATTTGAAATTCTGTTCTTAAGACTGACTTTCATTTGGCAGCTTGATCTTCCCAATCATAAGGGATATTTTTCCCTTTTCAAGTTCTATTCCTTGGACACTAACCTGACTATCATAATAATAGCTCTGTGTGTTTGTTTTTGTAGCATGTACCATCCATGATGCTAAGGATTTTACATGTCACCTCCTCTAACACGTTTGCACTGGTTTAAACCACTGGTAGCACATGCATGGCTGTCCAGTCGGGCAGCCTGGGACACTTCCACTGGATGGAACAAGCTGCCCCGGGGGACAGTTATGCACGTACCCTGGTTGTTCAGAGCCACCTGCCAGCGAGACATAGGAATTACAGCTCCATTGTGAATGTGTTAATCATAGCAGATGCTACATAAGAGAGTTTATTATCCTCATTTTACCAATAAGAAGAATGAAGTTTGAAAATGTTTTCTGACCTACCCAGAGCCAGTGAGGAGGAGGGCTGGATCTTACCTAGGTCTGAGGCAGCGTGGTGATGCATGCTCCATGGCCTGCCTACTCAGAAGCCCGAGGCAGGTGGGTCACCGAGTTCAGGAGCTCAAGACCTGCTGGGCAACATATTGACCCCCATCTCAAAACATGAAACAAAAACAGAACAACAAGAAATAAGCTTAGTCTGACTCCAGAACCAGTGTTTTTAGTCATTACGTTGTGTGCCTCCCTAGTAATAATTGATGTTCATGATTTATTTCCTGTCTAAAATTGTGAATTGCTAGAAGCAAAGTTACTGCCTTATGTGCCTGTTGTTTCCTCACAGTGCTAGATGTGTTTCGTGCATAAAAATACTCAATATTTTTCATTAATTCGGTGTTTATTCTGTGCAAGTATGATGCTAGATCTAGATAGAATTATAGAGACAATCCTTTTATGGACTTAATGTAGCATATGTAGCAGTCTCACAAATATTTCAAAACTTTGAGATAGTACACAAGTAGGATCCCATTTTACCAAGTATAAAGGTGTGAGGCTTTGTTTTGCAATCAAAATATCATTAAAATAAAAGCATTTTAAAACATTTGCAAAAGTACCTGTTAATATGCATGTTTGTAAAATCTTTTAAGATTGCAGGTAAAATGTGTGTGTGTGTGTGTGTGTGTCTATGTCTATGTGTCTGTGTGTATAAAAATGTTGTCTCAAAAAATAAAAAAGGAGGGCCAGGATTTAGCTCAGTAGTTCCACCACCTGCCTCGAAAGCGCAAGGTCCCGAGTTCAATTGCCGGTAACAAAAAAATAAAATTAAAAATTAAAAAGGGCTGGAGATGTAGCTCAGCAAGAAGGTCCTGGGTTCAGTCATCAATACTGAAAAAATAAGTTGTTTTGGTAACTCCAAAATGATGACGCAGAGAAAATAAAATTGTGGAAAACATTTACAATGCTATTGCTGCAACAGTAACTGAGTACAGTGTAAGGTATTCTCAAAAGAACTCACTGTTAAAACTATTAAATGATTAGCCCTAGAGAGCGGCATTGTTTCGAGGGTGGGGAAGATAGAGGTGAAGAAATCTTCTCACCGATATTTAGATACATTTAGATTGTTTTACCTCTTAAAATGATCAATTGAAATTTTAATATACCAAAAATATTCTTAATATAATTTTTAATCTTTAAAAATAAATTTACATTAGGAGCTTTACAAAATTTTCAGCAGCCTGGATAAATAAAATCTCTTGAGTATTGGGCAGTGGAGCTATAAAATGATATGATTGGAGTCAACTCAGGCTGGAACAAAGAGAAAAGCATTAAATTTTACAGAAATATAAAACTTGTGTTTTATAAGTCAGTTCGTGGCTTTGATCCATTACCCTGAATAACACTGGATCGGCTTTCACTGTTACTCCCAACACTCAGGTGGAGCAGCAGGTGATGACACAGAAGTTTCAGGAACAAAGCCCGCTGCTGGATGCAGCCCGTGCCAGCATCACAGGAGAGCTGCACACTGTTCAGAACAAGAAAACCCAGCTCCAGGCTCATCTGTAAGTCCAGTACAGTGGCTATGTATACACCTTTTGTTCTGGGATTTGTGTTTCTCATCATATTGAAAACATTTATTCCACATTGGCTGGGCCAGCCTCAAAGATAAAGCTTCTCCCTTTGAGGAGCTAGTTTGGTAGGACACTTGTAACTGTTCTCAGTAGGAGTCAATCATGCGTTCTGAAACAACATTCAATCACTCCTTCTGCTAAATCAGATCTCTCATTTGACTTTCATGTATCCTAACTCTCTTCCTGAAGGAACCATCTAACCCTTGAGCATAACCAGTGTGTGCAGAAAGCCTGGGATGCTGAAAAGAGGACAGCTGGGCAGAAGGAGCATCTGGAATCCACTATCGCAAGACTTCGAGGTGAACTGGAAGCATCGGTGCAAAAGAAGAAGTCCCTGCTGGAGGAGAACAAAAGATTTCAGAGAGAGGTGGGTGGAAGAGATTCCCACTGCCTCCCCCTTGCCGTGCGATGATGGGGTTTTTTTGTTAAATTCTTTTATTGATACATTTTAGGTATACAACATAATTACATTTCTCATTGGGAATTGTACCTTTACATAATGCATCTTGGTTCTTATTTTTTCCCCATTCCTAGCCCTCCCTTCACCCCCTCCACCCTTCCCTAGTTACAAAGACTTTATTTCCATTTTTTCCATTTCTCAGCATTTTTCCTTTCCCTTCTTTCCTTTCCCCTGCCCCTCCCACTACTCCTACCCCTTTGGGCCTTTTCTTCCTATTTTACATTATCAATTATTCATTCTAATCATTGGTACATTTTAGGTATACAATATAATGACATTCATTGTTGGAAATTTGCATCTTTACATAATCTCTCTTGGTTCTTATTTTTTACCCTTGCCCAGCCCTCCCTTCAACTCCTCCATTCCTCCCTATTTACAAAGATTTTGTTCCTGTTTTTCCATTTTCTCATATTAATCCCATTCCCTTCTATCCTTTCCCCTAGCCCTCCCACTTCCTTCCCCTTTGCCCCCTTTCTTCCTATTTCACATTACCTATTATACCTTTTAGTCTTTATTTACACTTTCAGTTTCTCACACCAGAGAAACTATTTGGTATTTACACATGTGTGTCCTATTTATTTCACTTAAGAGTATTGCCTCAATGTGCATCCACTTAGCTATAAATGTCTCTAATTTCTCATTTTTTTATGGCTGAGTAGTACTCCATTTTATTTTTTAAAAACCACATTTTTTTTATCCAGTCTCCAGTTGATGGGGATTTGGGCTGTTTCCAAGCTTTAGCTATTACAAACTGTGCCACTATAAACATAGGCGCACATATATCACTGTGGTGTGATTCTTTTAATTCTTTGGGGAAGATCCCCAGCAGTGGAATAGCAGGGTCAAATGGGACTTCCAGCCCTAGTTCTTTGAGGTATCTCCATACTGATTTCCACAGTGGTTGCACCAGTCTACACTCCCACCAGCAGTGGAGCAGGGTTCCTCTTTCCCCACAGCCCTGCCAGCATTTGTTATTGGTTGATTTCATGAGATGATGTTTTGAAATTGTACTTTAAGTGTAGTTTCAATACCAGAAATTGAACCAGATGTAGTTTGTCCGAGTTTCCTATTTAAAAATCCTAGTGTCTAACGCATCCTTTGGAGCATGGGAAGCAGCCTGTGTCAAACAGGACAGTGCACGCAGCACTGGGGAGTGTCAACGAATAATTCGCACATCCTGCTGTAGTTAAGGGTCACGTTTTGAAAGTTGACATCCTCTGGAGGGGGCGGTGGAGATTGGGGTGCAGCCCTTCCTTCCTAGCTAGGAAGGACCCCACAGTCTGCCATGTAGAGGTGGCTTTCTGATTTCTGATTTCTGTTTGTGCAGCCTGCTTGCCTCAGACGCCTGCCCGGCCCCTCTTCTGGGAGAAGAGCGATGAGGTGCAGTGTAGGTAGGAAAGTCACACAGGCTGTGTATGCTCGAGGAGAGCCTGTCAGCCGCTGTAAACTTGACCTATTTCTTTTTCTCTCTCTTGGGCAGGCTAACAAGACAGAAAAAGAAATAGCACAAGAAAAATGTGCTTTAGAAAAGGAGTTAGCTAAAAGCAAGATATTCCATGTTTTTATTTGTTGATGTTGGCTGTGTTTTATTTCTCTCTGTGTTGCTGCCTGCTGTGGGTGATTTTGCTGTGATGGGGGCATAAATCTGATGCCTCTTGGGGCTTTCCAGGCCCCGCAGTGGAAGGCAGCTTCCAGGGCTGTTCCCGGGTTGCTAGGGAGTCCTCGCTGCCTCTGGCCTGGTGCCCACCCCACTGAAGATATCAGCCGACAGCCTGCTGAGTGGGAGCCGGAGGCCAGGGGAGGCATAGTGATGCTTTCTGACACTGCTGTTTAAAAAAAACAAAAACAGGGCCAGGGATTTAGCTCAGTGGTTCCACTGCCTGCCTCACAAGCTCAAGGACCCGAGTTCTATCCCCAGTACCAAAAAAAACAAAAACAAAAAATAAAAACAGTTTTAGCCAAGCATGGGTACATGCCTATAATCCCAGCTACTTGGGAAGCAGAGGCTGGATAATCACAAGTTCAAGGGCAGCCTAGGCAACTTAGCTAGACTCTGTCTCAACATACAAGAATATAAGGGGCTGGTCATGTAGTTTGGTGGTGGAGCATCCAGGTTTGGTCCCTGGTACTGGGGGTAGGGAAGCTTCAAACTTCCTAAGTGTGCATAAGCACCTAGTACTTCATCTTAGAGGCAAACTTTTCTCTTTTATACTTTCTTAGAAACTGAGACATATTTGTACATCTTTATGAGGTACACTGTGATAATTCCACGTCTACAGTGTGATGATCAGATGAGGATAATAAACACTTCCATCTCTTCAACGTGAGTCGTGCTAGGTGTTAGGAAAGCTAGGCTCTTCTCTGGACGTTTGGAAATGCAGGGTTTTCCACCAGTAGCTCTCCTTCCTCACTCTAGAAAGCTCCAGAATGCTCACTGTGTTTTGGTGCCCTTGTAACTCCTGGCCGTCTCCTCTTCCCTGTATCTGTGGGTCACTCTGTTGTTCTAGCAAGGAGAACATGTGGTATTTGCCTCATGATCTCTGTCTGGGTGACTTTACTTGACGTCGTGAACTCTAATTCTGACCACGTTGTTGCAAATGATAGGCCTTCATCCTTTTTATGGCTGAATAATACTCCACTGTACTTATGTGCTACATTTTCCTTATCTGCTCATCCACTGCTGAGTGTCTAGGTTGACCCCACGCCTCACTTACTTGAACAGTACAGTAATAAACATGGAGGTGCAGGAAGCTTCCTGGTTTCGTGGTTTCATCCCCTTTGGATATGTGCCCTTAGTGGAATTACTGATCACATAGCAATTCTATTTTTACCTTTCACAACAATTTTCATATTTTTAGTTTTCAGAAGAAGGTTCGCACTGTTTTCCATAGTGGCTGTACCAATTTACATTCCCACCAGTGGTATATAAGGGTTCTCCTTTCTCTGCATCCTTCCCAGTATTTTTTTTTTTTTGCCATTTTGATGATAACCACTATAACTGGGGCAGAATGATACCTTGTGTTTTGATTTGCATTTCCCTGATGATTAGTGAGATTGAGCTTTTTTGTTTTGTTTTTTTAATAGCAAAACACTTATTGGTACATTATGGTACATACATAATGATAACACTCATCGTAGAGAATTTGTACCTATACATGATTGTTTGTTTTGATTTTTGAAACAGGGTCTTGCTATGTAGTTCAGGCTGACCTTGAACTCATGGCAATCCTCCTGCCTCAGCCTCCTCATGCTGGGATTACAAGCATGCAACACCATACCTGGCTTCACATTTTTTCATATGTATTTGTTGGCCATTTGTACATCTTTTTTTGTTGTTGAGAAGCCTTTTTAATTGGATTTTACCTTTTTATTTGGATTTTTTCGATCAGTTTTTAAATTCCTTTTATATTTTAGATATTAATCCCTTGTCAGATAGTTTGCAAATATTTTCTCCTCTTCTGTGTTATCTCTTACCTCCTGTTATTTTTCTTTGCTGTGCCAAAGCTTTTTAGTTTGATATAATCCCATTATCTGTTTTTACTTTTGTTACCTGTGACTCTGGGGTCTTGTATATAGTATCTTTGCCTGTACTAATGTTTTTTTAAATTTTAGGAAAAAAAATAAAATTTCATAATCAAATGATAAGAAAATAATAGTTATTACACTGTGTATCATTGCTCTCAAAGTAGTTACTCAGAGTACAGTATGTAAACCAAAAAGATTCTTACAAAAAAGAAATCATCACACAAATCTTTCTTTTCAATGAACTAAGGTAAACTAGTAATATAAATGATACTAGTGAGCATATATATTGAAATACTTGTAAAACAATGGGATTTGTAATTCGGGGAAGTATTTGAACTTCTTCTATTTATCATTTTTTTTTTCTCATAGAAGAGAAACCATGTGATATTTGAGCTTGTTTGTCTGATTTATTTCACTTAACATTATGTTCTCTAGTTGTATCCACTTACCCGTGTCTTGAACTATTTCCCCTTTGTTTTCTTATAGTAATTTCAGTTTCGGGTTATACATTTAGTTCTTTGACCCGTTTTGAGTTGGATTTTTGTGTGCTGTAAGGGACAGGTTCTGTATCTGCGTGTCCAGTTTGGCCACAGCGTTTAATGAGGAAGCCTGTCCTTTCTCCACTGTACATGTTTGTAGCACTTTGTCAAACAGAAGTATACTTGGAATAGATTCATTTCTGTGTTCTCTATTCTGTCCCACTATTGTACAGTGGAATTTGCCTTTCTTAGTGTGCAGTTCTTCGAGTTTTGACAAGCGCATACAAGCGTGTAACCACTGGCACAACCAAAATACAACCATTCTGTCAACCCAGAAAGTTCTCTTGTGCTTCTTTGTAATGAGCCTGTTTTCTATCCCTGTCTCCTGCCAACTACTGATCTGTTTTTCTGTCCCTGTAATTATGTTTTCCAGAATGTCATCTAAATAAGGCCACATAGCATGTAACATTTTAAATCTAACTTCCTTCATTTTTAGCATAGGCACTTGGGAGTCATTCTACCATGTGTCAGCAATTTGTGTCCCGTTATATGGGTATACCACAGTTTCTTTATCAATTGAAGGGCATTTGGGTTGATTTCTAGATTTGGACAATTATTAATAAAACTATGAAATACATATGCATATATTTAAGGAGTGATCAAGAAATATGGTGAATGTTTAAATTTTGAAAAAAATTACAGTAAAAGACATATTTCCATTAACCACCCCCCTCCCCAAACTCCCCTTTGCTTTGAACACACTTATCCCATCCTTCTTGCCACTTTCTAAAGCTGTTCTGGAGTCCTCTTTCATGAGGGTCTTTGCTTGTGCTGTCACAGCTGCCTCGATGTCTTGAATCAGTCATGGTTATTTTGACTTTAGGGAAGAAGCAGAAGTTGCATGGTGCCAGACTCATGAATAAGGTGGATGATGATGTACTCTAATGTTTTTACAAGGCTGCTTTTCTGTCGGATGGCTCTTGGCCACAGCATTTGCCATATTTGTCACACCTCAGGAAAGAGGAATTCTAGAAATGCTTCAGAAAGTAGTGAGAATGATGGGATCAATATATTTGAAATGAGGAGGAGTATCTTGAGGGAGATTAATGGAAACATCCTGTACTGTAACAAAAATTTTTTAATTTAAGCATTCACTGTGTTTTTCCACCACAACTCATATTTTTATTTCTCAGGTAAATAGGAAGAGTTGGATTTCTGGATCCTTTAGTAAAGATATGCTTAACATAAAAACAGATTCCACAGTTGTTTTTCAAAGGATCTGCACAAACTTGCATCCCCACCAGTAACTGATGAGTTCAGGATCTCTATATTTTCACCAACATGTGGTGTTGTCATTTCTTCTTTAGCCATTGTGATTGCGGTAATGGCATATTATTATAGTTGTAATTTGCTTTTTTCTGTGACCAAAATATTGAGCATCTTTTCATGTACTTATTTACCATTGCAAATTAAACTGTCTCTTCAAACCATTTTTAATTCAGTTGTTTTCTGACTGAGTTTTCAGAAATTTAAAAACATTCTCATATTCTTAAGTAAAACTGTTTTATTTGTGTGTATATATATATATAACTTTTATCGTGTTTTATGAATATCTTCCTACATTTTATGCCTTTTCAATTTCCTTTGGAGAGTGGAAGTTTTTCATTTTTATGAAGCCTAATTGTCAATTTACATTTCATAAATCAATCATACTTTTTGTATTATATCTAAGAAATTTTGCCTGACCTAACTAAGATCACCAAGATTTTCTCCTTTATTATCCTCTAGAAATCTTCTAGTTTTATATTAAGGTCCATGATCCTTTTTAATTTAGTTTTGATGCATCATGTGAGGTATAGTTCAAGGTTCATTTTATTTTCTGGTGGACATCTGATTGTTGTAGTACCTTTCAAATCTGTCAGTTGATGGGCATTTGGATTGTTTCCCCTTTTTGCATATAAATAAGTCTATGAGCATTTGTATTCAGTATTTTTGTGAACACGTTTTCAGTTTTCTTAGGACATCGTACAGGTAAAATTGCTGGTTTATCTGGTAACTGTCTTTTGAAAAACTGCCCGACTGTTTCCCAGTCGCTGTACCGTTCTGTAGTCCCACCAACAATGCGTGAGAGTTTCTGTATCTCCACAGCCTCACCAATGTGTATTGTCCACATTTTAAAAATATTCATCCTGGTGGATCTGAAGTATTTCATTGACCTATTTTTAATTGAGATAAGGCACGTAGTATAAAATTAACCATTCGAAGTGACTAATTCAGCGAGATGTAATCCTCGTGTGTGTGGAAGGGAACTGGATGGGGGGGTGCTCTGTTCATCAGGGATTCATCCATGGAGGAGTTCGGCGCCCCGTGCTGGTCGGAGGCGGGGCCTGGTTGGAGGAGGGTGGCGTGGGTGTGGCTTGGAAGAGTGGCTCCTCCCCGGCCCCGCCCTTCTCTCGGCTTCCTGGCTGATAAAGAGGAGCAGCTGCCCGCCATCCAGGCCCTTCCCCGTGGCCAGGGACTGCATCTTGAGGAAAATAAACTTATCCTCCTCTGAGTTGGGGATTCGGGGTATGTATTACACTTTTCTCTCGTTGCTGAGAAAATACCCAACACCGAAGGTGAGAGGAGGAAAGGCTATTTGGCTCACAGTTTATAGAGGGGCCAGCCCATAATCGGCTGGCTCCAAGGCAGGGTGGCACGGGGGCAATAGTTCACGGGGATGGAAGAGCACAAGAGCAACAAGGGCCCTTAACAGCGTGGTTCTGCCTCTTTTATCCCATCGATCTACCAGGGATTGGGTGGTGCCAAACCGGTCACTCACTCACTGTAGTGGTTTAGTAGCCACACACCCTTGATCCCAGCATCACACATTCCAGATTCAGCCAGCTCTGAAAAAGGAAGCCCCCCTCATCCGCATGAGGCCTTAGGAGGAAACACAAGCCATAATAGGGTATTTTGGCCCAGTGACGAGAAAGTGCCTAAGGCAGCGTTCATCGTGTTCAGCTGCCACCGAGTAGTTCATAGCATTTTTATCATTCTAAGAGAAGACCGTACCCACTAAACAGTCACTCTCCATTCCTTCCTTCTCCTGGCCCCTCACCACCACCCAACTGCATTGTCTTTGTGAATTTACCTATTTGGGTATTTCGTGTAAATACAGTCACATAAAATGTGGCCTTTTATGTCTGGCCTCTTCCAGTTTAGCGTATTTTTGAGTTTTTCCGCACATCTTAATTATGCTTCTATTTTTCCCTCCCATCCTCCTCCCTCCCTCCATCTCGTGGTTTCATTCCCATTTGCAAAAGCTCTATCTCCCTGTTTCCTATCATCTGCCTTTTATTTTGCTCTTTAAATTACTTATATGTTGGGTTTCTTATATAAGAAAAGCTTTGTGATATTTAAATTTGCATGTCTGATTCATTTCATTAACATTATGGTCTCAAAATGCATCCATTTTCCTACAGATGCTTCAAATTTATCCTTCTTTATGGCAGAGTAGTACTCTGTGTGTGTAAATACTGCATTTTCTTTATCCATTCAACATTATTGATCAACATATAGGCTGCTTCCAAGATTTGGCTATTGTGAGTTGTGCTGCTGTAAAAATAGGTATTCGTTGGGGCTGGGGGTTTAGCTCAGTGGTTCCGGTGCCTGCCTCACAAGCTCAAGGTCTGGAGTTCAATCCCCAGTACCGGAAAAAAAAAAAAAATGGGTATTCGTGGATCACTGTAATGTGATGTCTTTGACTCTTTTGGGAAGATTCCCAAAATAGAAATAGCTGGGTGAAGTAGAATTTCTATTTTTAGTTTTTTGAGGAATCTTCATACTGATTTTCATAGTGGTTGCACTAATTTATACTCCCACCAACAATTTGTGTGTGTGTGTGTGTGTGTGTGTGATGGGGATCGAACTTGGGACCTTGGGCTTGCTTGGCAGGCGGTGGCACCACTGAGCTAAATCCCCAGTGCTCCCACCAACCATTTATAAGGGTTCCTTTTTCCCTGTAGCCTTGCCAACATGTTATTGGTTTCTTGATGGTGGCCATTCTTTCTGGACTAAGATAGACTCTCAGTGTTGTTTTAATTTGTATTTGTCTAACGGCTAGAGATATTGAACACTTTGTCATGTATTTATTGGCCATTTGTACTTCTGAGAGGTATCTATTCATTTCAGTACCCATTTTTTGATTGGGTCTTTTATTGAGGGGTCTAACTTTTTTGAGTTCTTTATATGTTTCAGGTATTAATCCTCTGCCCAGGGGATAGTTAGCAAATTTTTTTCTCATTCTTAGGTGGTTTCTTCACTCTATTGTCAACAATTGAGCTTCTGTTTAGAAAGTCCTTACCTATGCTTGTGTCTTCAACAGGTGTATGTATTTATGTCTTCCAGCAGATTATTTCTGCTTAATATTTAGGTCTTTGATTCATTTTAATTTTATTTTAGAACACGGTGAGAGATATGGATCTAGAGTCATTCTTTGGCGTGTGTATGGCCACCTTTCCCAGCATTATTTGTGAAAGAGGCTGTCCTTTCTCTAATGTATGTTTTTGGCCCCTCTGTCAAACATTAGATGGCTGAATGTACCTGGAGTTATTTCTGCATCCTCTCTTCTATTCCATTGATCCACTTGCCTGTTTTTGTGCCAGTACCATTCTGTTTTTATCACTGTAGCTTTGTAATATAACTTCAAATCTGAGATTTTGATGCTTCCTGATTTGCTCTTATTGCCCACAATTGCTTTTTCTACTCTGTCTCTTCTGACTTCGTATGACTTTCAGGATTGTTTCTCTAGTTCCATGAGGAATGCTGTTGGTATTATGATTGAGATTGCATTAAATCTGTATATCAGTTTTGGGAAGTGTGGCCATTGTGATTATGTTTATTCTGCCTGATCTACATACAGGGACACAGATTTCTTTCCATTTTTTGGTGCCCTCTTCCATTTACTTTTTCAGAGTTCTATAGCTTTTCATATAGAGGTCCACAGTCACATGGCTCCATTGCTTCTGGGCCCATGTGAGCAGTACATCATGGTGGGGAGCATGTGGTGGAGCAAAGAGGAAGCAGAGAGTGACAGAGAGAAGGGAGGTTGGAACAAGATTCAATCCCCAAGGGCAGGGCCTGGGCCCCACCTCCTAATAACCCATTGGGCTGTGAACTCATGGATGCGTCATGATACACTGATCTCCCAAAGGGCCATCAGCTAGCAACCAAGCCCCAGCACCCGGCCTTGGGGACATTCCCAATCAAAGCACAATATGCCTGCCTCATGCTATGTATTATAAGTAACCTAGAGATAACTTAAAGTCGGCTGAAGGATGCGGTGGGTTATACTGATTGACAGTGAATACTCAAGCTTGATCCCAATAAACTTAGTCCTTGTACCCTTTTTGTGTATTTCTGCATTCATTGTGTCAATATTTTGTGGAGGATTTTTGCATCTGTATTCATAAGCTTTAATTACTATTTAATCAAATACCAAGTACCCAAACAACCTCCACGTTTATTAAAGGTGAACTGTATGTTTTGCAGTAATCCTCCTGCTGAAGACAACTAGAAAACCCAAAAGAAAAGAAAAATAATTAGAGCACTGTAGAGTTATCAGACTCATCCCATCAGATCCCTGCACCAGAGGCCGGGGACATGAGCTTGAGCCACATTCCAAGTTACAGTTACAACTGTCATTCTAAGAATGAGATGATATAGTTCTGGATTTGATGCAGTTTTTCATCTTTTATTTTTCAAAAGTAGATGTAAATGCCTTAAATGAAAACCTGCAAACTCTCGTGGAAGAAAACAAGCACCTCACAGATAAAATGGCTTCCCTTGGGCTTCAGCAAGTCACTTCTGATTACCATGGGGTGGGTATAAAAAGGCCAGTCTAAAGGAGGAAATAATAACTAATGAGTTTTTTAAAAAGCAGAAGTCAGAAGAGGTTTTCTTTGTGTAATCATAAGTCCTTTGCATGTGTTATCATATCTCAGAATAAATATGGCACAGTTCCCTTCAGTACTCAAGCAAGAGAAGATTTAGGAAACCAAGAATTTAAAACAGCTATTGAATGGCTGCCTACACAGATAATTTTTGATACTGAAAAGCAAAAAAGTATCTGATGTTTTAAAGTATTTCTTCTTCCATAAACTATGAAGTGGAAACTTAGATGTTTTCTCTTGTCAGTTCCTTCTAATAGGCAATTAGTAAATGTCTGATTTCTAAAACCTATCTGACAAGATCACTGAATTATAAATAAAGTTAAAATTCTTAAAATAGCTCCAAAAGAAAGGGATTTAAAGAAATGATCTTTCTATTAAGCTAATAATTTTCCTGTGTTTTATTACTTGAAAAAAAATTAGTTATTGCTAGTATGACAAGCAAATAATTTTTGAAAATTCCACAGAGGATCTGAGTGAGTCTTAATCTCAGTGAAATTCTGTCAAACTCTGCCCTAAATTGCTCCCTACTTCAACGATGAAGAATTACACAAACTAGTCTAAATCTTTTATCTTCATGGCTTTCAAGCCAGACTATCTAGGTTTCAATTTTGACTGTGACCACAGATATGATCTTTAACCTCTCAGAGCTTCAGTCTCTTGAGGATATTAATACTATTACTGTCAATTGTTTGAGAAGTAAATAGGTTCATACATGCCAAGCATGTAGCAGGTACTTCTGTGTGTTGAATCCTTAGCATCTGGACTGTGGGCAGGGCTGGAAGTGCCCGTTGGAACAACAAGCTGCCTTAGCAGTGATTCCCCGTATAACCTCAGACCATCCCTCCCTTAGCCCAGGATTAAAGACAGCCGTATCCTTTGCCTGATGGCCAGGCCTCAGCTCGGCTGACCTAACCATCTGGTTTGGGTGTCTCTGGAAGACCACATCTCCGTCTGCTTGATTTTCTCCAGATCCACTGCCGTGAGCAGGCCCTTGGGCTTACCCCATCGGTGATGCTGACAGATCTCACGGGCAGCTTGGTCAGTGGTGACTCTTGCACTCTCACCCTGCCTCTTGATGAAAATCTCCAGACAGCTCACACCTCAGTTCTGGCTTGCAGCTCTGTTTCCTCCTAGGAGCTTCTCTACCAAGCCAACCTGGGAGTATTTCAATTGGGTCTGTGAGTCTGAAGAATGAGGCTTAGGGCCCAGGACTCATTTTTGAATTTACTAACTGCACTAAATCTGTTGCCATTCAATGCTGTGGTGTATTTGTTCTTTCAGAGTTAACACTTGGGAACACCCTCCCACTCGCCCCATACCGGGGAACAAACTCAGAATGTTGCAATTGCAAGGCAGGCAAGGTACCACTGAGCTAAATCCCTGGCCAACACTTGAAATTCTTAAGGTGTCCCCTCTAGAATACACATGTGAGAGGGGCTACATGAATAACATCGCAGACTTGAGTTGAGACAAGTCTGCTCAACACCTGGCTCCTCTGCCTGAGACCTCGGTGGGTTCGTAACCTGCGAGGCCTTCGGTGCTGCGAGCCGCCCCCCCCGCCCCCCGCACCGTGGGGTTCGCGCAGCACACGGTGCACACCCACGTCAGCGGAGTGACCACGCGGATCCCAGATGGACCTGACGCTGCCTTTGCCTTCACCCACTCCTAACGCGAGCACAGGGGCCACCCATCCTTACTCCCCGGCCCAGCGCGACGCCTGCAGTGACCGCCAAGAAACGTGACTGGACACCACCCAGAGCGTCGCCTGTGTCTCACCAGGGCTTCCTCTTCCGTGCCAAGTGCCCCTCACAGGGCCTAACAGGCAGCATGCATGAATGAGCATTATTCTTTTTGGCTTACATTTCCTAATTGTATCTTTTGCTACTTCAGCCATTAGTGACAGGGAGCCACGGGGAGAAAAGATCCAAGTGTAGGAAGATTACTATTTCTGAGTTTAAGCTGAGTGATTGTCTTTCTCAGTTCTTGTTCAGATTTTAAACATACATTTAAGTAGTAGCACCAAACAAATATAGTTTCCTGTGCAACTGGGAATTGAATGACTTGAAATTAAACAATGATTAAATGTGTTCTTAAAGGATGATGTTCAGTCAGTTAATACCCGTGCAAGTGTAAGGGTGGTTGAATCTGCTTTATGCCCCATGTCAAAAATTGGATAAAATCCCTACTCGCCTTTTCCTTATAAAATAACTTCACCAAGATGGTGAACCAGTATCTTACTGGTTTTATATATTCTGACAGCTTGTGCCATTAAGCTCAAAAATTATTTTAGAGCTGAGACATGCCTCAGTGGCATGGCGCTTCCCTATCATGCATAAGGTTCTGGGCTCAATCCCTAATAACACAAAAATAGAAAAAAGAAAACATTATTTTGAAAGCATTATGTGGCTGTTTGTATTAGCTTTCGGTCTCTGTGCTTAGATACCTGAGATAATTGACTAAAGCAGGGAAGATCTTTGGTTCTAGGTTTGGAGGTTTCCAGGGCTTTGTTAGTTGGAAGCCCCCACGCTGCAGCCTGTGGAAGGCGGGATGTCATGGTGGCATGGCAGGAGAGCTGCTCCCCTCAGGGCGAGTGGAGAGCAAAGAGCCACAGGAAAGGACAGGGCCCCAGTGTCCCTTCCGAGGCCACGCCCCCTGTGACCTCACTTCTTCACTAGTGCCCCCATCCCTAAAGCTTCCAGTGTGCCCAGTAAGCACTGCCCTGCCTGCCCTTGCCAGCTGACCTTTCCTGTCGTAGGCAATGCTTCCTGTGATTGCTTTCTGTTTCTCTGAGGAGGATATTGTGTTTCTGAGTTTAAAAAATATACTAAACACTGGCACTTTTCTTTGTTGTTTCTCAGGTGCCTCCCAAGTTGCAGTTCTCTGTATTAATAACCTTCATCATCATTTGCCAAGGTTATTTCACCAAAGGTTCCTCTCTGTCCTTTTTTCCACAGATCGGAACCTGAGATTTTCATTCACGTGGCTTCTAATATCTGGTCTAATGACTGCAGCACAGGGTCTAAATCTGTAAACAGTAATTTAAATGAGTGCCTTAACACCTACTTCCCCTTAGCAACTGGTAACAGCCTCTCGGCTTCACACAGTGTTTGGTGACCCTGTGTCAGACATTACCACATTTTGATTTTGCTCGCTGTTTTCACTTACCGCATTAACATTCTCTTTGTTGGCAACAAGCGGAAATTATTGCTTAAAATGTGTTTTTAACAGATTAATGGAATTTCTTTATGCCTTTGCTTAAAGAAGGAATTTTATGGAGGAAAAAAATGCTATTATTTAAAAAAATTCCTGGACACCTTTTATAAGAGATCCAGACTAAGTTACTCCAAAAAACCTTTCCACATTTTAAGATAAGCAGATAAGCAAAGTTATCTTTGAATGTTTAATATTTGTTATTACTAGCATAATTAGGTTAAATCTAGTTTTTTAACATTCTATACCTATACTTTATAGCACATAGAGACACCTTAGTTTATAGAACTTGGAACTAAATTTTAAATAATTAAGCTTTTGGTGGTGTTGTAGCTTTGTTTTCTATCATTTTTGGCCGTCCTCTTGATTTTTTGCTCCTGAAGACTTGGCAAAAATATAAACAGGATACCCTCACGTTAAGCGAAATAAGCCAGACTGAGAAAGTCATATTGCGTATTTTCTCTCACATGTGTGGGAGAAGGAAGAGGGGGAAAAAAGGAGAGATGATAGAAAAGTAGTAGCAGGGCACTGGAAGTAATCAGAATGTGGTGTATGCTTCCACCGGTCCGCCTTAATGAAACCCATTACCTGGTGAAACTACTGCGTACTAATAAAACAAAACTGTATGCCTCAAACTATAGCGTTGCAGTCATGGGGTGATTTTGCATTGTATTTCTAAAACGACACTATGGGGAAGGGGCTGAATATCTTTCACAGTCCGAATATTATTAAGTAATTTATGATAATATAATCACTAGCCTCCTATTTATAACAGTCTGCATCTCCTTTGGGTCATTTCAAAACCAATATTTTACTGGTCTAAGTGCTTTTAGAAGAACACTTTCCTTTACCTTAGTGGGAATAACACATAATGACCTTTTTAAAAAAACTGATTTGTGTAATAAATTTGGAATGGATTTTTGCTTTTGGATTCACACTTGAAATAAAGTGCACTGCAAAGCAGTGATGAGAAGAGCTGCACCTATGTTGGAGGTAGAGAATAAGGTCTCCTATGTATATTACTATGCCTGCAGGTGTGGTTTCATTTTCACCAAGCTGCTCAAAGTTAGACACCAAGCAAAAGGCCGCTACTTTGGGTTGAAATTCCTTAAAAGCGCCCGGTCCTGTTATTCACAGATTAACCAGAATAAGCCAGAGGGAGACAACTGTGTCCATGCAGATTATTTACCAACATAGATGAGATTTTGAACTCGGGGTTTCCTGTGGACAATCCACGGGGCCGCTGTCCAGCCTGTGTGTGACAGACCTCATGTTCTTGGTCGCATTTGCTCTGAGTCCAGTATCCCCACGCGTGGTTTATGAAGCTCATTGGCACAGCTGGCAAATACCGTATAAGACACGATGCTGACATTGTCGGTGAGGGGAGTGGTTTCCATATTCGATCACTGCTAGTGGCCCTCATGTAGTAAAAGTACCAATAAGACCCAAAATTTAATTACCGGAAAACCACACACTTTTTTTTCGGAAAGAAATCTGAGGAAAACAACATATGAAAAAGAACTGTCATTGTTAAAGGTATTTGAATAATGAAAACATGTAATTTTGCAAAATAGAGGACCTTCAGTAATGTCCCAGGTAACACTGTTGACTGCTTTATCAAACCATGAACTTGTCTCTAATAAACATTTCTTTTGTTCTTTCAGAGACTTTTTAATACTGTTTTTACTGTGGCAGCTGAGTTGCAGGCATTTTCAACTCCTTTGTTTCTAAAGAACTGTATGATGCTCCTCAAACTAGCTGGGGCCCCTGATACAGCCCACGATATCCAGCTGGATCACAGCTGCCAAGGAATAACTGATAAACGAAAAGAATTAATGTGGCTGGGATGTAGCTCAGTGGCACTGCGCCTGCCTGGCAAGCACAAGGTCCTGAGTTTGATCCCCAGTACCCCCCCAAAAGGAAAGAATTAATGTACAAGGAATGACAGACACTGAAGACTTCACATTTTCATCAGCAAGATTCATACCTGTCTCCTCTTAGCACCGTGACCAGTTATCTAGACAAAGTCTATGAGATGGAGTACCAAATAAGTATGAATTTTAGTAGTAAGATCACAAAGTAGGACTACAGAAAGAGTTTGCCTACTAGTACTTGTTTTAAAAGGAAAATGGCTATCCCTTTCTGTCCCAAGAGGTACTGATACCTGTGTTTGCTTTAGCAGCTTGCCCAGCAGAAGGTGGAGAAAGTCTTGGGAAAAATTACTGAGAGCAAAAGCAAACTGGCTTATGAAAAGGGAAAACTCCAGGTATGAGATTTACTTTCAGATTTTTATTAACTGAATTCTAAATATTAATTGTCAAACTAAATATTGTTGATTTTGAGACCTAGTTATCATTCTCTGATTCTTTAGTCTCTGAACTGCCCTGAGCCTGCCCCTTAATTAACACTTCTGTTCCACACCCGTAGTGCAGCGCTGAAGCCACAGCCATGCTGGGATGACTGGAAGCCTTGTTATAGTTACATCATGATGGCCACTCAGAGAATGTAGAGAGCCTGTGCTGTCTTTTTTGATGAATTTTTACAACACATTCCTAGAAAGAATAACTGAAAATAGGGAAAATCCCTATGACTGGAATTCCAAGAACATTAGGGCATAAGTCCTGCCCATCAGTACTGGTCAAAGCCCCCTGGTGACTCCCGAGGAACCATAGTTGGGACCACAGGACTAAACGGGACAGAGTGAACCCCAGCTGGGGATGGTGACCATAGTCTGGCCAGAGGTTTGCCCACCTAGCAGCATTAACCGCACCCTCATCTGCTCAGGGTTCACCTTTGGGTTGGCAGATGACAGTCAGAAGAGGCAGGCGATCTGAAAGGCAGCTGGAACAAGAATATGTTACCAGTCTGATAAAAAGACCACTCTTTGTCCACTGTGTACATGCTTTCAATTAATATTCACCAGAGGTAATGATGCACGTAAGTGGAGTTATCTATACTTTGTAGGTTTTGGCCACACTGGTGCTTTTATGTCAGGTAGGGCTGGCGCATCCCCAGAGCACTGACTGCACCAGGCCCAGGGAACGTGCGTGCGTAGCACAAATCATGCAAGAGGTTCTGAGGGAAGGGCTGTGACCTCACACGCTCAAACGCTGGTCTGCAGTGTGTGCACTCTCATGGGTTAGAATGGACTTCGCATACTACAGAGGAATCGTATTCTGTGAAAGGTTACATTTTCAGAATGGACTGGTTAATGAGTGATAAAAATCCTGGATTTTAGGTGTTAGACTGTGAGAGACTCCCTCATATTCAAGCTTGTTTGGGTTTATGGTCAGTGCTGTATGGTGCTCCATCACATAAATATGTCACAAAATATTTGTCTAGTCTGTTGTCAGGTACTTAGTTTCCAGTTTCTTGCAAATTATTACAAATAATGCTCATATGATAAATTCTTGTTCATGTCTCCTGTACTTATACCCAAAAGATTCTCTAAGCTAGGTATAATCTTAGGAGTAAAATTGCTAAGTTGTATGAGGTACACATTTTGAGTTTTACTAGATTTTGTCAGTTTCCTCCTAACAGTAGTGATGCAATTTTAACAGCAGTGTGTGTGAGAGTATATTAAATAGGTGCGTTACAGTTACACGTGCTAACATGTGCATTACAGTTTCATGTGGGTAAATCTCAATCTGTATTCTGTTTAGGGTTACATAGGTAGTAAAATTATTTTTTAACAATGGGAATGATAAACACCAACTGCCCCATAGTGTTTAACTGGAGAGTGGACAGCAGAGATTTGGTTAGCATAGACTGTCTGCTAATTTTTTTAAGTTGAATGTTGGGTAGAAGGGACATTACCAAATATGTCTAAAAGATCCCCAACATTTTTATTGTTTTTAAACATGTATGAGTGTGAGTTCCTTAGCCTCACACTACTCTACCATTGTCTCCTTTGCCTCCATTGCCTGGATTCAAACACATGAGCCTGTAAGCAACTGCATTTGTGACCTTAATTTAGAGATTGGCTACAAGTTTTTGGTTTTTGTTTAATATGTTTTTTTAATTGGACCATAACATATATACCAAAAAGTACACCAAACACAGCCTGATGCATTTTTTACAAGGCAAAGAGATAAGCACTACAAGGCTACATGATCAGCACTCAGATTGAGAAACAATATTTCCACACCCCAGACCTCTTCTCATGACCATTCCCCACAAAGAGTAGTTTCCATCCTGACTTCCAGCACCCCACATTGCCTTATCTCTAGTTTTATTTTATATAACCACACAGTGCACACTCTTTTTCTGGTTTTTGCCTCTTTTACTCATCATTAGAATTGTGAGTTTCATTCATGTTGTTGTTTGTTCTGGTTCTTTGGTTTACATTGCTACATGGTATCCTGTTATATGAATATTAGGCAGATTCTTGGGGGGAAAAGTCTATGCTACATTGACACAATTCCCTGAATATATTTTTGTATAAACTTTGGCCATTCAGGTTGTGTTAACTCAAGCTCATTTCAAACTATAAATGAGCTACTATTACAGGCATGTCCTACTTTACTTCAAATTTATAATATGTATTTAAAAAATTGGAAAATACAATTGTATTACTTCACAAACTGGATTGAAAAAGGGTTTCTTTTCATTTCTCTATTGTCTCATAGTTTCTACAGTGTTGATATTTTGAGTTATAGATAGACCTGTCTGTATAGTTAGACCATTTGACGCATGGGGGGACCTTGACCTAAATTACTGCTATTCCTGAGACCTGCTGAGAAGCTGATTATGGAAACTGCTTGTATTTTAATGATCATGGGACACCAGACCTCTGAGAGGCAGCAGGGTTTATTTGCTCCTGACCTGCCCTTCTCTGTTCTTTCTCATTTTGAACGTTCTGAATTAGAATTTCTGCCAAGTGAGAAATTCAATAGAAAAATTAAAGTGCTTTCTGCCTGAGAACATGCCCTCTGATGCGTTTCAGGGTGAGTTATGTGAGAAGATTGAGGAGTAAGGACTTTGTGTTCCTTGAGGAGAGGCAAACCTGCAAGTCCAGTCCAGTGGTGGCGACCCGATGGCACACACGCCGCAGCAGGGTGTCTATCATTGGAAGCTCTAAAGTCTTGCCAGCACTGGTAGTGCAGAGCAGTCCATTTTCCCTTGGGTTCTGGGGGTTCACAGAAGTTTGTTTAAAATGAGAATAATTGTTGGATCAATACCTCTCTTCAGAGGTACTATTTCAAGTTTTATCCTTAAATGAAAACCGAGATTAATTCTTGTGGACTCTTTAGAGAGCCACAGCACGTTTTTAGTGTAGCTTGTGGAAAAGGAGCTACAGAAGCTGACGCTGCCGAGAGAAGGAAGGGTCCTGCTGATGGAATGCAGTGACTTCCTGAGAGAGAGTGGGAACCTGATAGTCACTCGGGTCTTAGCAGTTCCTGGAAATGTCCAGTAGTTACTGCCCAAGAGAGCTAACATGATACTGTGAGGAGAAAATGAAATAACACTTGTAAGTAAAAAAGTTCGGACGAAAGTTTTCCTGGTTCAAAGACAGGCTCAGTAACAGTAATCAATGTTTTGTATGAGAAGGTTAGAGATACGAAGAAGAAAAAATGGAAAAATACAGGATTTGTAGATTTGTGAATATATATTAATGATTTTATCCCACAAAATGATAATTTTCCTTATGAGAAAACTGAGTAGTCTTCTTTATGAGTTAGTTTAAAAATGTTATGCAATGTGTCAGAGTTCTATTTATTCAAATTTTCTAATTCTGTCAGTAAAACACAGACTATGTCTCCAGGTTGCATACTGACAATTCTAATTACCAATATTTAGAAAGGTTTAGAATGCCAGGTACCATAATTCATTTAAAATTGAACTATATTAACCATATTTTTCTACTCATCAGTCTTGTCCATTTGTATTTTCCATAGCAGTAGAAACCAAATGAGTTATCTCAGCACTTTCAAGTTGCTGTGCCCTACTTTTAGCTGTGAGTTGAAACAGAATTCTTTGTATGATTAGAAAAACTTAGAATTTTTGTTTGCAAGCTTCAAATGTTTCTGTAAATTTTTCGCAAATCTCCCAACACCCTTCTTTTGTCATATATGAGGTGTATTTTATCATTTTTGTATTTTTCCTCTAGGTAAAGGTTAAACAGCTAGAAGAACAACTGCACTGTTTTGCTGAAACTAGTTTACAGAATGACCATCTGCAGAAGTTGAGTAAGACTCTTGAGGCCAAATATGCTCAGGTGTGGTTAATAGCTACAGAAGCTATTTTTGTTTTAGTTTTTAAGAAATTCATTGGTGCCTTTCCCCCCACCTTACTGTGTAGTGCTAAAAAGATAAAATATTCTCTCTCTCTCGCTCGCTGGAGATCCAACCCTGCGCCTTCACACTGAGCTACATCCCCAGCCCTTTTTAACTTTTATTTTGAGTCAGGGTCTCCCTAGGTCACTAAGTTGTGCAGGCTGGGCTACAACTTGTGATTCGTCTCAGTCTCTGAGTGCTGGGATGACAAGCATGTGCCATCATGTGAATATCTTCTCTCTTGACTCCATTCAACAAATATCTTTTAAGCACCTATCTACAAGATTCTCCTAAAACATAGAGCAACTCATTAAAATATTCAGAACAGAATTAGATATTTGAAGCTGAATTAGGACATTCAACTTGCTTCTAAAACGATATTTAGGAATATAATATACGTTATTATAGAGTAGAAGCTTATGCCTTTCATAAAAAATAAATTGTATTAATAAGTATTCATAGAGAATGTTGTTATGTTGAAAGCATTGAGAAATAGAGGAAGTGGTTTTTTAATTTGAGCCTTAAAAATCTTGGCAGATATGAGGAACAAGTACCTATGTTTTTAAAATCATAGACAAACTCCGAACTCAGTACCGACAAGGTATATCTGTAATAGACAAGCTTACCTAAAGGAGGGATTAGTAGTAAAGGTGTTTATTCTGCACAGTGCTTCTTGAAGCTGAAAACCTTGTATAGGTCACTTAACATTTCGACAAACGCAGAAAAAAATGTTTAAACAAATGTTTAAACGTTTAATGGGAGACTTAACCCAGGAATGTGTTAACAAAAAAGTGACTGATTTCAATGATTACATATTTACCCCGTGTATGTAACTAGACTGGGTCTTTAAAAGTCCCTTGGCTGTCCGCATGAGCGAGTGTAACTTCTGCCTCTATGACATTCGTGGCCATGGTAACCAAGGCACTAGAATGTGTCTCCAGCTGGAACACTCCGAGGCTCCACCCAGCTGGTTACTGATTTGGGACCAGGCTACCCTCGGGAAGCGGACGCTCACTGATGTGTTCTTTGAGCTAAGGGCCATCTCTTCACTAGGTCATACTTCGCGGTGTGATCTTTTCATTCTGAAAGCAAAGGAACACATTTTCAAATATGTTTCTCATGGAGGCCTCCAGAGTATCCTACCATTTCTCCTAGTAAAGTGAGCACTCCTTGAGAAATATTTCTAGTCTAGGTTTAGCTGGTTTTATTGTTTTTAATTGGTGATGCCTCCAAGAAAAAGGAAATCTCCAGAGAGGCCTGGATCTTCGAAAGCGCTGGAGAGCTCGAGGCTGTATGACAATAATGTGAAGGAAAGAAGTTCAGCGCTCGCCTTGCCCAGTGTTGATTCAAACTCCATGCGGCGAGTGACCTTTGCCCCTGCCCCGCCCTCTGTGAGGTCGTGCGTGGAGGTCGGAGACGGAGACGCCAGAATCTCCCTGAAGACTCTGCTGAATGCCATTAAAACCATGGAGGGAAGACTAGAGGGCAAAATAGAAATTCTCGCCTCCAGACCCTTGCTTAGTAATGAGTCACCACATTTTTTAAAACAGGATGTGGTAAGTGACAAATATAAATTAAATCTTAGGGAGATTTCAGATTTGTATAAGAATGAAGAAAGTTGTGAACAATCCAGAAAGATAATGCTTGCAGACCCATGTATTAAGGAAATAAGGAAAATTATGCATACTTTTCTTGATCAAAATCCAATAGATTCTTCAGAACCTATGACTTAGCGTCCTTTGCACTATTACGGGATTCATATAGAAAAAGGTAAAGCATTTTAAATGTTGCAGGTTAAATTTTTTTTAAATATAAGAATTTTGAGGAAGAAGTGAGCAAAGATATTCCTTGTTGCTGATGGGAGGATGAAATGGCTCACCTTCCTGAGGAAAGGAGTTTGACAGTGCGTGTCACACTTGGACCCCACCGTAGCGCTCCTAGGACAGCTATGGTGAACTGTCAGGCAATGACCACACTGCCACCCAAAACCCACTTACTTACCATAGAGGGCCAGCACTGCCTTTAAACCTGAAGACTGAGTTTTTAGTTTAGAAAAAATAGCACCTGCATTAACATCTTTTGTCTTAAAAGAAAGATGTAGCATGCATGCCATGATTGGCCACCATTATTAAGACCTTTCGCTACATTTGTGGTAATCAAGTACATGGGAAATGTCAACAAGGTTACTTTCTGGAGTATTATTGGTTAAATAGCAAGAGTGAAAACAACCAGAATTCTATACCTATATATGTAAACATCAGGGTTTAGAGGAGTATATATAATACGTTGCTATTTGCATGCAAAAAGGTAGAGATAAAGAATATATACAAATGTACTTGTACATACACAGGATATCTTTAAAATGAATCATAAATTGGCAGTATTGGGGGGGATGAGGGAGCTGGGATTTTTTTTAAATTTTATCTATTTGTATCTGAAAAATAACAAATGTGCTACTTGTTTAGAGTTAATTTATGAAAGGCTAGTTTTTTCAACAAATGGTGCTAGGGTAATTAGATTTACAAACCTCACACCACATAAAAATTACCTCAAATGTCTCATAAAACTTGAAGAAGAAGGGCCAGGGATTTAGCTCAGTGGTTTCGCCGCCTGCTGCACAAGCACAAGGACCCGAGTTTGATCCCTGGTACCAAAAAAGAAAAACAAAAAATTGAAGAAGAAAACAGAAGGAAATCTTTGTAATCTTGAAGAATGGGCAAAATATTTGAAAACAGACATTTCACCAAAAAAAAAAAACAAAACAATGTGGGCCGGGCATGGAACAAATACAGAATTGATATGTAGTGTGGATAAACATATTTAAAAGTCTTAAGTTTGGTTTCTAAATTGCTGTGTCTTATTCTAGTCACCGATTTATTGTGCTGTAGGAAGTTGCTTATTGCTTCTGTTTTTCTACGCAGGTGAAATCCATTCTTGAGAAGAACAAGAAGGAGCTGTCCCAAGCAGTGAAGCACCGGGCCGCCGCCCTCCAGGAGAGCCAGAGGCTGAAAGGGGACCTGGAGGCCCTGGAGGACAGGGAGAGCAAGAAGGCAAGGCCCCTCCTCTCTGCGCGCTTAGGAAAGCTTGCCTGTGCTGTGTCTTGTCTCCTTCAGTTAAAGCAGTGAGGACTGGTCAGAAGAGGAGGTCCTGTTTCTAGGGGAAAGATAGCTTTAGAATAGTTTTTAAATATGCAGTGTGTAACTCACACTTTTTTGTCTTAAATGAATCAAAAAGAACAGTTCTAATTTTTTCTGTTAAAACTCATCTGAAAGCCAGGCATGGTGGCACACACATGCAATTCAAGCAATGTGGGAGGCTGAAACAGGAGAATCTCAAATTTAGTCCCAACCTGGGAAATTTAGGGAGACCCTGTCTTAAAAAGCACTGTGAATGTAGCTCAACTTTCCCTGGATTCAATCCCTAGTAATGGGAAAAAAACCAAAACTAGAATAAAAGTTTGACCTTGTTAATAATAACCTTCATACTTATGCTTTACTGATGAGACAAAATAGCGCTGTGGCCACAGTGGCACACGCCTGTAATCCCAGCACCCGGAAAGGCTGAAGCAGGAGGCTGGCCTGGGCCACATAGTGAGTTCCAGGGCGGCTTGGACTACACAGGGAGAGACCCTGTCTCAAAACAAAACCAAAAATCAGTGCTGTGATGCTTTCCCTTAATATTCATGTGATATGTCTTAATGTGAACAGAACTCACATCTCAGACCTTTTAGAGGCATGGCAGGGGTATCCTTGATGGAAATGTGTGAGCAGAGTTTGTACTCAGGAACACTATGCTGTGCTGTTAATATTATAAAGGCTCATTGGAGTAAGGAATGATGTACAAGGGCCGGGGATGTAGCTCAGTGGCACCACACCTGCCTTGCAAGTGCAAGGTCCTGAGTTCAATCCCCAGTACCACAAAAGAAATGATGTACATAAAAAATAGCCTGAAAAATGAGCAAATGGTTTCATCCTCCATCCTGACTGCACTCCGTGTTACACATTGTTTCTGGTCAGCGATTTCTGTCAAAAACATCATGGTGTGTTTTCACCCACCTTATTCACTGAATCTGTATTGTGTGACTGCTGGCTCTTCCCCAAAGTCAAAATGAGCATGAAAAGTAAATTTTTTTGAGTCAATTCAGGATATTACAGCCATAACAGCCCAACTAAAGACATGAAAGAGGACTCCAGAACTGCTTCAGAAAGTGGCAAGAATGATGGGTTGAGTGTGTTTGAAGTGAGGGGAGGATTTTGAAGGGCATTAATGTCTTTTACTGTAATAAATTTTTAAATTTTAAACTCATTTTTTTAATCACACTGCATGTGAGAACACACAGTATTTTCTCTCTGTGCCTGACTTTATTTCACTTCACATAATGACCTTCACGTCTATCCATGTTGCTGCAGTGATAGAGTCTCATTATCTTTATGGCTGAATGCTCCATTGTGAAAATGCACCACCTTGTCTATCTATCCCACCACATCTCAAGCTTGCTGACTGCAGGAGCCAGATCTCACCTCTCTGCGGAAGGCTGTGAGCTGCATCCTTCTTTGGTAGCTTTCACTTCCCCTGCACTGTCTTTTTTTTCTTTTGTATGTATGTATGTATGTATGTATTTTTTTTGTGGTACCGGGACTCGAACTTAGGACCTTGCACTTAAAAGGCAGGTGCGGTGCCACTGAGCTAAATCCCCAGCGCCCCCTGCAGTCTTTCTTTTCTCCCTATCCGGTAATTCTGATGGGGTTCAGCTGTGCTCTCCGCTGACCTCACGGGAGCCACTCTGGACCCCGCCGTGTAGGGGCCTCAGTTTCTCCAGTTACGGTGAGTGCCGGGTCACCCTAGCAGTTGGGAGACTGCTGCGTTTCCCACAGGAATGAAGGTCTACTTTTCTGTTTTTCAGAGTCATGTTCATTTAAGAAACATAATCTAAAATAATACTTGATTCCTGCCAGCCCGCCTTCCACACTCTTTCCCGGGAGTCACCAGAAAGAATCGAGTCTCTGTCTTGTTTCATTCTCTCCTAGGTGGGAAACTTTCAGCGCCAGCTGGCAGAGGCGAAAGAAGACAACTGCAAGGTTACAATCATGTTGGAAGACGTGCTGGCCTCTCACAGTAAGATGCAAGGAGCTCTGGAGAAAGTGCAGATAGAGCTGCGGCAAAGGGATGCGGAGATCGCAGGCCTCAAGAAAGAAAGGTGCCCGCGCCCTGCTTCTCCCCGCCCTGCGCTAAGGAGCAGTGGGGACCGCGCTTCTCCTCCTCCTGCCGACTACTGCCGGGGTGGTGCGCGAGGGGCCGGCAAGGGAGGGGCTGGGACGGGAGGGGCCTGGCGCTGAACTTGGAAGCTGCCCTGTTTCGCCGCGGAAGCAGGGAGTGTGTCTCTGCTCGGGGCTCCTCTGCCTTTGCCCTTGCTGCGCTTTCACCACATTCACAGTGGGCCGCAGCGCCTGCCTGTGTCTCGCTGCTGGGCGGCTCTGAACCACCAGCAGCGTGAGCTTGCCTGTCCCATCCGCAGCGTGAGACAGTGTCATGGGTGGGCCGAGCCGCCCGCCCGTGCGACAGTCCAATCCAGTCGTGTCGTGTCGTGCAGGGACGGGTGGTTCAAGCCAGCAGGAACACCTTAAAGGCCATTCACAGGTCTACACAGCAGTAAGGGCGCGGATAATTGAAGCGGTGCCAGGTAGCTCCGGAGAGGGCTCACCGACCTCCCACCCTGTGGGAGGCCCGAGGGTGGAGCCCAGTTATCTGCACACAGATAAGTGAAGCTGAATGACTTTTAGTTTGAATTCATTCATTGCTGTCTTATTTCAAGATTAACAAGGGCCGGGGATGTAGCTCAGTGGCGCCGCGCCTGGCAAGTGCAAGGCCCTGAGTTCGATCCCCGGTACCAAAAAAAAAAAAAAAGATTAATAGGTAAATCATCCTGAGAACTATTTCTAGCTATGTTTTGTAAGTAAACTCCTTTGAATGCTTAAAAATTAATAAGTTTTCCCTTTTTGGTTAAAGAAGAAATAGTCTAACAGGGCTTGTGTGTGTCGGTGCACAGTGCCTGTATGTCATGTTTTCATTGTGCTTATTATTGTATATTATTGTTATATAGTATATATAATATTATAGCTTTGAATTCAAAATGTCAGGAGAATAGCATTAAAAATATTGTTCACCATTCATAAAATGTCTAAGTAGAATTCTGAGAAGCAGAATTCTCAAGGGCAAGCCTTGTAGAAGTGACTCTTTTTTGCGATGATGCTCCATATAGTATAAAATTACCAGCCCATGGGTCAGGCAGGGATGTGTACAGATACCCTAATGCTGTGGTGGCGAATCCGAGCCACACCCAGCTGTTTGTTATCTCTGAAAACTAAAAGGTTCGCCATCACTGCCCTAATATGTCAGGCCCAATTGAGTGAGACAAGTCATTTAACCCTCAGGAGACTTAGTGTTTTAACCTGCAGCTTGTCATCTACCTCTAGCTCTTCGGTGTTTTCAGAGTTGGTGGCCAATCATGTATGATACTGGGAGCTCCTTGGGAGAAGAGTGGATGCTCCCAAGTGGTAGCATTCTCTTTTCCTGCTTTCTGTCCAAAGGGCCCTCAACCTGCAGCGGGTGCAGAAGCTGGAAGCCGAGGTGGACCAGTGGCAGGCCAGAATGCTTATTGTGGACACCCAGCACAACAGCGAGGTATGGGGTAGTGTTCTCAGGTGGTAACGCTGAGCTTTCTGATGTTGCGATAGGACTTTCAGAAAAATGAGGGGAAATGATTGGGTAAGTTTCCTTTTCATCCAAGTCCAAGTTTAGACGGTGACCTATTCACAAATAGGAAGTAGACCTGGAGTCTGTGGGCAACCAGGAACACAGCTGTGACTAATTCTCTTGGTCTTATATGGTCCACATGCTTTTCCTGTATATTAATGAAATACTGTATCTCATAAATGGAATATATTTCATTTATATTAGTCCTCAAATAATATCAGAGATTAAAGAGCTTAGAAAATTACTGTTAGGGCCGGGGATTTAGCTCAGGGGATTTAGCTCAGTGGTTTCGTCGCCTGCCTCACAAGCGCAAGGACCCGAGTTTGATCCCCAGTACCAAAAAACAAACAAAAAAGAAAATTACTTTTAATCTTTTAAGTAGCTAGAGTGATCCTGCTGTTAATAAGGAGACATACACATATATGTGCAAGATGTGACTGTGTACCTATACTGCACACATGTATGTTATATGCATGGATATTTCATACAGCTAACCTTTTTAAATGATATACAAGGAACAGTTGCCAGTTTTTAATCTTTCCTAGGGGATGAGACCAGAAGGTAAAGGTAATATAGTCAAGAAGAGGAATTTAGCTGGTTAAGAATTTTTAAAGTTAAGATACATTAAGCTGGCTCTATTTTCCAAAACTCTTGGGTGGCCAGTGGTGCCTGCCTTTCCCACTGCCTCCTTGGAGTCCTCAAAGCAAAGCCTGCAGTAAGTTCTCAGGGATACATTCCAGGCCCTGACATCACTGAGCCTGGTCCTCAGGAGTTGTTTCAGGGCCACTTGAGGATGCAGTGTAGAATGTTCTGGACCCCTTGCATCTGCAACAGTGGACTTGAAAACACTCTTCCCTCTTCCAGATGAAGCCTCTACAGAAATCTCTAGATGTAGCTAGAGAAGACAATAGGAAATTGGCCATTAGCCTGGAGCAAGCTCTCCAGGCAAATAATCATCTGCAAACCAAGCTGGATCACATTCAAGAAAAATTGGAGAAGAAAGAACTTGAGTGGCAGAATTTGGAAACCCTCAGGTAAGGACATCAGAGTCACAGTCACACCGGGGAGGAGTTCTGAGAGGAGGGGTAAGAGGAGCCATGGGTCAGCTCAGACCCTTCCCGGCTCTGAGCTCAGACTTGCAGCCACACAGCAGAGAGGAGCGGAGCAGGCCTGACGGGGCCCCTCCAGGTGACATGGGCGGCATCCCCGGTCTGCTCCCAAGCTGCTGCTTTAGACGAAGGGTGAAGGACACTGGTTCTGAGGGACATGAGCAGCAGCCTGCTGGGACTGACCCATCCAGGAAAGGATTCCCCATCTGAGCGGACGTCACGTTATTCATTCTTTTCAGTTTCGACCTGAGATCAGTTCGATCAGTGGTCCCCTAACCCCGGGGCGGATGAGGAACCAGGCTGTACAGCTGGACCGTGGAGGGTGAGGACTCACCCTTTCCTCCTCCGGATGGGTCCTCACATCCCCAGTGTTCCTCTGGCCTCCACTCCTCACTCCTGAAGCAAAGTGGGCCCCCAGCTCTGACTTGGCTCTGCCCGCCTCCCACCACAGACAACCTGCTGCAGGCCACCAGCTCCCACCCGGTGGGGATGGAACGCAGCTTACAGCCTCTTTTCCAGTCAGCCTGAGAGGAATCCCACCTCGAAACCAGCGCATGTTCAGTAGGACCCCAAGCTGTGCTTTCTTCCTGAGAAGCACAGTTTTGCATGATTTCAGGATTATAGACCTTAGGTAAAGCGTGATTCATCCTTGAACTATCTGAGCAGTGACATAAAAGTAAATTCGGAAGTAAGCACTCCCAGCAGAGCTCTGACCCTCTCTCATCCCTCATACAAATGGCCCCGCCCGCTGTGAGCTTTTAGTAGTAGGGGAAGGGGTAACATTTTGTGGTCCCCACAGAATTTTCAGGGTTTTGAACAACTAACTGTCTAAACCCTAACTAACTAGCTGATGCTGAAGGGTTTTTAAATGATTCTGTGAGCCACTGTGTAAGTCAGAAGAACATTACTTGAAACAAAGCTGAGCCATCTCGGGCTGAGACCTTTCACTAGAAGTAAAGTGTGCACAGATCACATGTGAAAATACCTTCTCCACTTCAGCGTGTCCTTTCTCCTGTATCTGACTCAGAATAGAGACCGGGGTGCCCATCACCTCTCCCCGGGGTGGGTAAATTACCCTGGAGGACATCCAGACCTCAGCTACTTTACCTGTAGCTTCAGACAAACTGTCACAGGCTTGACCTGAACTGTGAAATCAAGGCCTGTTCTAAACCTTGCTCTGACACTTGGATCCTCACGGCCTCCAGCCTTGGCACCAGGAACCAGTTTCATAAAAGACAGATTTTCCACAGACCAGAGAGATAAAAAGGTAGTATGATTTTAGTATCATTTGAGCAGTGTACTTTATTATCATGACATTGGTTCTCACAAGGAGCTGCAGCCTGCTGGCTTCAGCAGTGCGTAGAATGAAGAGCCTGCAGCCGGGACCCCTCCAGGGGCCGGCTCAGTAGGAGCCTTGCCCCTCTGGGAATCTAATGCCCCATTCCCAGGAGGTGGAGCTCAGGGGGTGATGTGAGTCTTGGGGCGCAGCTGTAAACATGGAGATTCCTAACTGTCTGTGCCCTGGGGGCTGGGACCCCAGTCTTACAGTATGATTGGTACATCTATTTTTCCTTTATGTGAATTTTTTACCTTTTGGCTAAATCTTTATACAGAATGACTTTTTTTTTTTTGAGACGGGGTCTCATTATGTAATTCAGGCAGACCTTGAACTCACCATGTAGCCCAAACTGGTCTCAAACTTGTGGCAGTCCTCCTGCCTCAGCCTCCCAAGTGCTGGGATTACAGGCGTGCACCACCACACTTGGCCAGAATGACTTTTTTAATGCTACAGAGAAAAGTACTTCTTTTTTTTCTTGTCACTGAGCTCCAGATCAGTGAGAGTCAGCCAACGAGATCTGCTGCTCATCTGCCAGTCCACTCGTACACCTTTCGGAGAGTTGCACATTCCCCTCCAGGTGGTTCTGGCCTCCTGAGATGATTTCCACAGCCGATTCACCATCTGTCTTCTTCACAACAGAGAACGGATGACAGAGGAATGCAGAGTGGAGGCAGAGATGCACGCCGAACGCATAGAAGCTCTAAGGAAGCAGTTCCAGACTGAGAGGGAGACTGCAAAGAAAGTGGCACAGTGGGAGCTCGCTGAGGTATGGAGTCAAGTAGTGAACAAGCAGGCCGGGGATTTTGCTCAGTGGCACCGCACCTGCCTTGCAATCACAAAGTCCTGAGTTCGATCCCCAGTACCAGAAAAAAAAAAAAAAAGATTTCACCACTAAGTAGGGGACGAGCCTCTGCAGAGGGGACAGAGGGAGGGTCACAGAGAGTGGCCGAAGTCCCTCTCAGGCAGGCTGGCTACCCCTGTGCCGATCCCAAGCAGCACTCAGGAGGCAGTCTGGGCTGTCCAGTTCTGCCCGCACAGCATCCCGGGTGGGAGCCCTCCTCAGTGGTGATGGGTGGCAGAGGCTGAGAGAGCCCCCGAGGGTCACACACCCAGTCAGCTGCATCTGCAAGGTGCTCAGGTGTGTGCTGGTGATGCTGCTGTAGCCGTGCCCTTGAACTGGCCAGGAGGTGACAGGGAAGGCTTTGGAGAGCCTGGTGTGCGCCTCCATGTGAGGCCGAGCAAGTGCGAGGGAGTTCGGGAGGGAGCCTGGGTTTGGGGCGTGTGGCTGCCAGATGACGGAAATGTGATGAGCTTAGCTGAATCGGCAGAGGCGCGGCCGGGCCTCCGGGAGGCCTGCAAAGATGGCCAATGCCACCAGGACGGTGAGCCCAAAGCCCAGGAGCTGGTCCGTTGCCGGCCGTGCTGTGTCAGGCAGGAGCAGTTGCAGGGGTGGAGCAGACGGCGAGGAAGGACAGAGGCCACAGGTGTGGAGCCTGCAGTGGTCAGTTTGGTAACTGCGGTCAGGGCCAAGCCAAGTAGCTGTGTTGAATGAAATACAGAGCAGTGAAGTCAGAGAGCCGTTTCCACAGAAAGAGTCAGACCTGAAGGGCGACATCATGAGCCTCGCTGGACGAGGGAGGGAGGAATCAAGTTCCTGCAGAGCTCGGGCAGGACGACTGGCCTGTGTTCTGTGACCCGCAGCATAGAGCAGCTGCCATGGGCAGACATTCACAGATCAATCTCAGCAGATGGACGGACGAGTTACAAAGCACTGTTTGAAAGCTTTAAAAAATGAATTCTGTGGAAACAGAAGAGCACATTGAACAGAAATGCAGCTTTAGTCCCAGATCGCGCAGAATAGTTACAGAACCAAAATCCTTCTGCTGGTGCGGGACGAGGGCGGGCTGTGAGGCGGCCGGGCAGCAGGGCAGGGTCCTAGAACGGGCTGAGGCCTCCGCCGCCTTCTGGTGGGTGTGCATTAAAGTCCTCCACGCGATCTGACTCCTGCTTCTTCTGTCACAGAGTAGAAACTTAGGCCTCCTGGGTTCAGAGCACTGCTAGGCAGTGCCCGCGGCGCCCAGGCCTGGGCAGTGCACAGTGGGGAGTGGCCGCTCGGCCTTGGTCAGGTGCAGACAAAGCTGCCATTCGCGTAAGGTCAGGCTTTAGGGAGGGACTGGCAAGAGGGACAGGACACTGGGCTTGACTCTGTTCCTTGCCAAACACTGCCCTCCCAGAGTGTTTACTGTGCCTCCTGTCTCTTCCCTTCTCAGCTCAAGTAGCACGGATTTAAGGGAACTTCAGGAGGTGAGGACTGTGAAATTATTTAAGTAATCACCATGCTGTTTTTCCATGAGGAAAATGTATGAAAACCCTTAAGAACAAAACTTCGAGCCCAGCATGGGGGCACACACCTGTAACCCCAGCACTCTGGAGGCTGAGGCAGGAGGATCACCATGAGTTCAAGGCCAGTCTGGGCCACACAGTGAGTTCAAGGCCAGCCTGAACTATATAGTGAGAACCTGTCTCCAAAAAGCAAAACAAAGCAAATTCAGTATTATAAAAATACATGCAGCTCATGAGATTTATGTAAACCTCCATATTGTTTGTTTTCGCTTCTTGGATATGAGCTTACAAATGACAGGAAGAAGAGAACAGCTTGTGGCCTGGTCCCTGAGCAGTTACTGTGTACCTGGCCCTGCATGCGCTCTCTGTTGGCTCACTTCACTCTTCCATGTGACTTGCCTTTCAGTAGATGAACCTGAGCTCTGGAAGTTAATGACCCCCAAACCACTCAGCTAGTCAGTGGTGAAGCTGGGACTGGAACTTGGCTCTGACTCCAAAACTGTGCCCTTAAAGTGCAAACAGTGAATATATATTTGTGTTCTTCATCTGTGCTGAGAAAGATTGTTCTCTGGTGTTAACATTACAAAAGCCGCTTGATCTTTTGCTTGATCAGCGGTCAGTATTAGTGCCTCGCTCACAGGAACACCAGCGGAGCTTCTTTTACTGAACAGCAGGGGGAAAGAGCCCAATCTGTTCCTTTGTGTTCCAAGCTGAAGAAAGCCCTTGACGAAGCCAACTTCAGGTCAGTGGAAGTGTCTCGGAGCAACCGAGAGCTTCGGCAGAAAGTCACTGAGCTGGAAAAGACGCTGAGTAGCAGCCAGGAGAAGGTAAAGAGTCAGAAGGCCCAGATAAAGCTTCACCTGTCAGCCAAGACGAGCAACGCTCAGAACATAGAGAGGATGAAGGTTGTGCGGGACCCCGCCTCTCCTCACTTCGAGGGCACCGGGGCGGATCGGGGCGTCTGGGAAGCGGGGTGTCCTCCCTGGCCGTGGGCAGGTCGCCCAAGGGGACCATCTCCATCTGGGGGGGCAGGCTGCTGTGTACACCCTGGGCCTCAGCTTCCAGGGCCACGCTCTGCGCCCATCTGTCCCTTTCCCTTTCCCTTTTTCCCTTTTTCCCTTTCCCTTTTTTCCTTTCCCTTTCCCTTTTTCCCTTTCCCCCTTTCCCTTTTTCCCTTCCCCCCTTTCCCTTTTTCCCTTTCCCTTTCCATTTCCCTTTCCCTTTCCCTTTCCCGATGGGCCCAGACTTTGCCCTCACTGAGCCAGCGGGGACCTTGCTCCCGTGTGGGATTCTGTCTGTCACCCTCAGGGCAAAAGAACAGCCGGTTTTTCCATCTTTTCACATTATGTCCACGTTTACTTTCAGCAAATAGAAACAGAACTGAGGCAAATGGAGCTGACCAAGGATCAATATCAGAAAAAAAACAATGAGCAGGTAGAGGGCTCCACATTTCATTCCCCATCCCCCCATCCCACACTCGGCCTCACCCCGTCCCCTGTCTGTCCTCTGCCAGTCCCTGAGCATCCAGAGGTTCGTGTTGGAAATGAGCAACCTGCAGAAGGAGATGCAGCTGCTGGCCAAGAGCCAGTACGAAACCTCAGCCCGGAACAGACAGCAGGAGCTGCAGCTGTCAGCCGAGCGCAAGATGAGGCAGCAGCTGGAAGGCCGGTGCCAGGTGAGGGGTCCCGGGCCCTCTCAGGCATCAGCAGAGCTCAGGAGCCCGAGCCAGTGCATAGATTTCCTCGCTTCTGCAGGAGGCACATGTTCATGGACAGTTCATCTTAGAATGACGCTTTCTAGGAAGAGGCCCATAGCTTGGAATACAACAAATGTTGTTTCCCATGTTTTTCCCACTACTGGGGACAGAACTCAGGGCTTTGCACTAGGCTGTGTCTCCAACTCTCTAAAATTTTTTTATCTTGAGACAGGGTTTTACCACTGAATTGCCGAGGCTGGGCTTGAACCTGCAATCCTCCTGCCCCAGCCTCCCAGCATGGTGGGGTTGCAGGTCTGTACCACTGTGCCTGGCACCATTTTTAGTTTCATAAAAATAATATGCATTTGTAAAGAACAACTGCTTGAGCTTACACATGCAAAACACTTGATCAAGCAACTAAATAAGGCTTCTGAAGTGGATGCCACGTCTTTGGGAGTCCTATCCCCTCAGTTCTTTGCTAGAGCACATACATTTGCTGCTGTGACAGGAATCTGAGGGATTCCCAGCCCAACAGACAGAACACTGTATCACTGAAAGGGACCTCAAGAGCCCGATAAATGCTTGCCTTCCTTTCCACAGGGATCACTGCTAGGAAAGGTGTCTCCGTTCTGCTCACTTTCAGCAGAATCTGTACATCACAGTCTAACTGTGTATTTATAGAGAGCAGGTTAAACTGAAGCTTAGTTAGAATTTGAAAGTACTCCATCCTGCTTCTGTAACGTGGTTGCCATTTTACAGTTCAAAGCTTTGTGGTTCTGTGTGCTACATGGGAAATCTGTAAGATCTCTGCATCACACTTGCAGGAGTTGGAAGAAGCTGTCAGACACCTGAAGAAATGTAAGGAGGCAACAGAGATTAAGCTGAAAGAAGCCAGTGCAGAGTCAGAGCAGGTGGGCATGGTGACAGCACGGCAGCCCTGAAACATGGCAGCGCCTTGCTGAGCAGGACTCTGTCGGCAAGTGCGTTTCGTTAGATGAAGATCCCATGTCCCGACAGCATGCGGTAGGGCACTAACGTACTGACCCTGATGGCCACGTATCTAGCACTGCGTGGAAGGGAGACCCGCGTGTGTGTAGCCTGTAACACTTTGTCATTTGACATGAACTAAACAGCGGGATCTGTGACCCGCGCCTGGGATCCCAGCACCTGGGAGGCTGAGGCAGGACTGCTGCAAGTTCAAGGCCAGCCTGGACTTCATGGCGAGACCCTGTCTCCAAAAAACTAAAATAAAAATTAAAAAATAAAGTGGAAACTGTTCAGTCAGTAACCTGAAGCATAGATTTTGCCGTTTGCGAACTTGCTTTCTCTCCTCACCTTAAGTTGGCCTGGTTGAGGATGTATAGAACCATACATGGTTAGGGCCACAAAGGAGCTTCAGCTTAGAGCATCACAGTGCTTCCCTTCAGTGTGTCCGTGTCCCTGCTGAAGGACATGGCACAACATAAAGCATGTGATGAGCCTGAGGAAACAGCACCGAGTGTGCGTACAGGGCAAGCCCACTGCATCCTGTCCCGTCCCATCTCTCAGAAGTGACTTGTCGGGCATGGTGTGCACACCTGTACTCCCAGCACATGGGGGGTGGGGGCCAAGGCAGGAGGATCTCTGGTTTGAGCCCAGCCTGGGCTACGTAGTGAGTTCAAGGCCAGCCTGCTCTGTATAGTGAGACCTTGTGTTTAAAAAAAAATTTTTAAGTGACTATCATCTCGTAGGTTCTTGAGTGTAGTACAAATGGATTGCACGGCCCTCACAGTCAGAACTTAAGTCTGATGGTCCAGGTTCAGTCCCTCAGAGCACTGCCTGAGAAGCCTGTGCCTGTCCCGTGTGCAGATCACCACTAACCTGGAGGAGGTGCACCGATGGTTTAAGTGCAAGTTCGATGGCCTCCAACTGGAGCTGAAAAACCGGCTGCAGCGGCGGCTTCCCCGGGAAGACAGGTGGCAGGAAGAGGTACCGTCCCAGCGGCGCGGCTCTCACAGGGGCCCCGGCTTGTTCCTTCCGGGTGCCCAGCGCCCTCTCGTCATCCAGCTCCTCTTTCACTGGTCTTTAGACTTCTCTGAAACCGCTCCTAGCAACCCGAAGCCACCTCCCACACCGTCCAGCTGCCTGGATGGACGAGTGGCTGCAGGTGCTCAGCCCTGGCGCTGGTTCCAAAAGGTTGGGCTGTTTCCTTTCCCATAGGATGAAGACGCACAGCCCAACGTCCCGTCCACACAGTCTGTTCTGCACCACTGGGAGACTAAACAGAGCCTCGGGAGTGGGCCCAAGAAGCACCCGTCGGAGGTCGGGAGGAAGAAATGTCCTTGACAGAGGAGCTGCCTAGTGGGAGGCTCCGCCTCCGGGACTCAGCCAGGCTACCAGGGCTGGCCTGTCCTGCAGCACAGGGACGGGAGTCTGGCTTATCCTTTACAAACTCTTTTGTATCTCCACAGGACCACTGTACCTTCTTTGTCCCTTTCCCTGTTTTCTACCCAATAAATTTAGTTTGTTGTATGATAGGAGATGCCGTTGGACGATACATAGCTGCGTTTTACTGTGCCCGTGAGACGGCCAGCAGGTAATCCTGAAAGTCCAGTGGCCTGTGCAGCGGTCAGTCTTCCTTGCCACTGCCTGCACTGAGACGCCTGGAGGTGACTGCATCCGGGGTGCTGGGCTGCACCGGGGATTAGGCCCCCCAGGCTCACCGCTGTCTGCAGGTGGGGCCTGGGGAGGAGGTGGCTCCCGCTGGTGATCTTGCCCTGTGCTCCTGCCATGATGCTCCTGCCACAGAGCCACACGCAGAGGACTGTGGGAGACTCGGGGCAGGGCCCCAGACAGCTGGCGAAGCTCTTCTTCCTGCGTAGTGTGGTGGTTTCATGGTCGTGTCTACTTTGAAATTTGTCATTGGCTCCTACACTTAGGATTTGGGTCCTTTCCCTAAGGATTTTGCACTTCCACAAAAACTCCATTGATGAGAAACAGAATGTGGAGATACAGTCACTAAAACCACTGGGGACTGGCTCAGAAGTAGACAGACATTTGGTGGAAGGAAATAGGAAGTCTGTGGTCTCGGTGCTGTTCACAGAGCTGGGGAGCCTTCTTCCTCCTGTCCCTGTGGAACAGCCTGGGTTTACCTTTCCACGTTTGTCTCCCTGAGTGCCTCGTGGGAAGTGGGGCTTCGCCTCCTGTGCTGCGTCACTCTTCCTGCAGGACGCCATGTGCGTGTTCATGGGCTCTCAGTTCTCAGAATCGGTTCCTCTGGTGGTGGTGTTCTTTATCCTGCCTGTCACTCGGGGGGCAGCACGAGCTCCCGGACTGCTGCTAGGACCCTGGCTGGTCCCAGGTCTCCTGCCGGCTGTAGGAGGAGGCGAGGCTGGCGCCAGGTGGGGCTGTCAGTAGTTGAGCACCCACTGACCTGAGACCCCTCTCCGGGCGAGCAGAGCAGACCTTGCAAGCGGCACAGCTGGTGTCAGGGAAACAGGCGGCTGCAGGTGTAGTCAGTGCTGGGGCGCTTACCCAGCATGCTGCAGGCCCTGGGTTCCATCCCTGGGATCCCAAAAAAGAACCAGAAGTGGGTCTGCACCTCTGCTGCTCCATTGCACAGGGTGAGGGGGATGTGCACCAGAGGGGCGGGAGTTTCTCTGGCCTGAGGTTGGCCCTTGTGTGCAGGTGCTTCCCGGACTTCCTGTCGCCACGCTGTTGTAAACCCACAGCGGGGTCAGCAAGTCCTCTCGTCCTCCTAGTCTGCGAGAAGTCTTCCGGCTTCACGATGAACGAGGGTCATTTTTGTGCAAGGCAAAAGCAGAAGCTGTTACAAAGTCTGGATCAGCCCAGCCCGGCAGGGTTCTCTGCACTCCACAGAGGAAGACCTGCCCACCGCTAAGGCTCCGGCCTGGTCCTGTGGACACCGCCGCCCCCCAGCCCCTGCTCTCTGCTTCCAGAACCTACGGGTGCCTGCACAGCTGCTTCCATGGCACTGAAGGTTGGCTGTTCTGTCAGTCCAGGTGTGGCTGGGGCTGGCTGCTTGCTAAGAGATCTTATTAAGAATTCCATTCGCTCTTGTAGGCTCTCCCTTTCCCAAATACAATCCAGCTTTATTTTGAAGTTTTAGGTTGGCTTTAATGGGGGTGGGGACAGAGTTGATTCCCTAGCAGAAAGCTTCTCGGGCCGGGGATTTAGCTCAGTGGTTCCGCCACCCGCCTTGCAAGCTCAAGGACCTGAGTTCGATCCCCAGAACCAAAAACAAACAAAAACGAAACAAAACAGAAAGCTTCCCACTGCCCTGTATCAGTAATAGACGCACGTGCTAAGCAAACCTTCCTGGGCACTTCCACGCTCTTGCTGTAACAGTTTTAAATCAGGTCCAGGGACACTATCATCATTTAACAACAAATTCTTTTAAGTGTCCATGCTTGCTCTATGCTTTCTTTTTGTGAAACAGAAAGTGGAAGGTTGAATGAAATGACAATGGATCAATTAGGATTTTCTTAGTGCCACTGTAAACATCAGAGCAGAAGTTCTTAGAGCCAAGGGTTTTTAATGGAATTAGGGGAATGACCTATTTTAAAAATGTAAACCATTGGGCCTGGTATTTAGCTCAGTGGCACCAAGCCTGCCTCATAAGCCCAAGGTCTTGAGTTTGATCCCTGCTACAAAAAAAAAATGTAAACCAACCACCGTTTGCCTCTAATTTTTTAATCTGACAAGGTGAACAGTTTAAGTGAAACAAATATACATCTTTATAAAGTTTGAAAATAAAAGATCAAGGGTACCTTTAGGATGTACCCAAAGGTAAGAATCCGGCTGGGCTCAGGAGCTAAAACAGAAATCTATAGGAATCGGGGAGTACAATGGACCCTTCACTTACAAACTCGATCGGTTCCCAAGGGCTGGTTGTAACTGAGCTGAGACCTGCATGTTTTACCTGGGTACCTGCTATAGATAACAAGAGGCAGATGAATCTTCATTAGCCTAATTAACCCTAGTGTTCCTGTCAGCCATAACTTAGGGTACCCTGCAATTTGCATTTCTCTCCTCCCCGCCTTGGTGCCTAAGCTCTCTCCTTCCAGACTGACAGAGTAACTGCTGGTTGGCCACAGCGCTCTCAAGTTAGAGCTCCATGGAGGAGCCCTGTCCACCCGAGGTCCCCAAGGAAGGAGGGGAAACCACCGGCCGGCTGAGCAGCAGCCTCCCTGTGAAGTGACCTTAAAGCAGCTGCAGCCATCGCACCACGTTACAGGGCACTGGGACCCCGGCCGATTGGGACAGGGTGAGCGTAAGCATCCTAAAGCCTCCCCGAGAGACGTTCTCCACAGGGCTTTCCCAGGCGGAAGGCCTTGAGAACCGTTAGGAAAACGGCCCAGTTTCCTCGCATCTGACTGGGCTGGGCCTGTTAGCCTGAAGGGAGCTGACCCTGTGGAGGCCAGGGGTCTGAGGCGGCCGCGCACTGCCGTCCCACCTGCTGACCTCCGGGAGCCCCGGCCACAGCCCCGGCCCAGCATTCAGGAGCACAGTGCACACCAGCACAGGGGGACCAGGGATTTCAGCGTCCACTTCTGTCCCTGAGCAGGTGATTCACCTTGCTTCCTCCAGAGCCGTGTGGCAGATACAGGCAAGCCCAGCTGCTCCGGTCCACGTGGCTGACACACGTCGGTGAGAAAGATGACACTCACAGCAGTCACCGCCCGTCTGCCCTGCAGCCCTGGGCCTGGCAGGCTTCACTCCGTGGGAAGCCGGATACAGACAGGGTGCACCCAAAGCCCGACCCCAGACAACCCTCACTACTCCAGGTCAGGCAGCCTCGTCACGGCAGCCAATAGCCTGCAATGGAAAACAGCGTTCTGTGAAACAGCTGCCTCTGTAAAAACAGGACTTAGTCAGGCCTGGTGGCACATGCCTGTAATCGCAGCACCTGAGAGGCTGAGGCGGGAGAGTGCCACGAGTTTGAAGCCAGCCTGGGCTACACAGCGAGACCCCTCAAAAAAACAAAAACCCCAAATAAAAAAGTGTTTATTTAAATTATATACACAGAGTAGAAGATACATTTATTTGTTATATACAAATTCCACTTCTCAACTAGAAAGATGTATGTACAGTATAAACAGCAGTGAGAGTTCTAGAAAGCCTTCTGTTGTCTTTACTCTCCCATCTGTTTCCTTCCCACAGCTGGACTGGGTGTTGCAACCACACACACTTATTATGGCACCCCTGAAAAACTGTTGGTCCCACAGTACATCTAGCAAGTAAGTACCTTTACTTGAGATTTAAGAAAATAGAATGCTAGTCAAAAGTTTTTATCTAATCTTTCAAACTTCATCAGCAATGCTTTATTACACACACACACACAGCTTCCCTGGAATGGAAACTGCGCCGAGTTACTAAACATCATCTCTGGTTTTATCTTGGGAAGCTGCACCTACAGATGATAACCTTTGACTGGTCTTGGAGCAGTATGTTTCGAATTAAGCCTCCATCAATGCAGCTAAAATGCATTTTGGTTAAAAGAGAAGGATGAGGGCCAGGATTTAGCTCAGTGGTTCCGGCGCCTGCCTCGCAAGCACAAGGTGCCGAGTTCGATCCCCGGTACCAAAAACAAAAAAAGAGAAGGATTAAATCAATTATCTGTCCTCCAACCACATACCACTTTAAATAATTTTGTTAGGTGCAGATGTGAGCAGCCGTCTTAACATCACAGAGTCTCACTTTCTTTGATAAGCAACTTCCAGTCCGTGTACTGGAAGGACCGCCTCCCCTCATGGTAGCAGACTGAAAGACTGCATGGGAAACAGCTAACCTTCCCTTCCCAGGAACACCCACTCGGGTTAGGATGTGGAGAACTATGCTGAAGGGGCCAGGGATGTAGCTCAGTGTTGCTGTGCCTGCCTGGCAAGTGTAAGGTTGTGAGTTCGATTCCCGGTACCAGAAAAAAAAAAACTGTGCTGAGGGGCAGCTGCCTGAGGACGCGCTGCACAGGATCATAGTACAGTAGAAGGAGTTGTGTTCCAGGAGAACTATACATAAGTCAGGGTCCTGCTGCATTCGGTGCCAAACACAGAGGTGAACAAGTGGAAAAACAACTCCACGCTGACTCAAGACTAATTCTGTCCATTTCAGTACTGGAATGATTTTCCTACACCAATTTTCCTAGGAAAATACCAAGAATACACAACTTACATGCAAAATGGATATATGAACCAATAGAGAAAAGCAACACTGTTGTTTAGAGGTGGAATCCAGGTCGCCATGCTGGGCAGCGTGGCAGAGGCACGTACTGAAGGTGACGCAGCTCAGCAAGCACTGTCCTCACCACGGCTGGAGACGGCTTCATATGGTGCAGTAGGTGAACAGGAGGTACCGGGCCATGAGCAAGTTCCCGCTGCTCTGGTAAATGAGGGCCAGGTTGTAGGCAATGTCTCTTCGCAAGTCCACCTGCTCAGCCTCTATCCCCTAGGAGGAAAGGAAGACAGGAGTATTTTCACATCTCAGATTGCCAACCAAGACCAGTTCACAGCAGAGGTTTCTAAAGTAAGTTTCAAGCACAGGCTATGGGAGTCGGTGGCTGCTGAGCCGGGCATAAGGCCAGGATGCCCAAGACCCAGGTGCCCAACCTGTGGCAATCACGTGCAGGAAGCAGGGGAAGCAAGTTTTAGTACACAAGCTACGATCTGTTCCGCTGTGAGCGGATGGGACCACAGTACCAGTGCACTGCCTCTCTCTGCAGATCAAAGGAAGCGGCCCCTCAGTGTTGAGTCAAATACCTCTGCCTCCAATGGGGGGAGCTCCAGCGCCTCCTGGTAATAGTGGATGGCGAGGTGAGTCAGCCCCAGCTGGTGAAGGGCTCGGCCCAAATTGTACAGAGACTCCTGGCACCGACCACGCAGGCTGAGGTATCGATTAAGGAAGGCGAAGCCCTACCGGAGAGAGAAGTCAGTAGTTCACTCATCTGCTGAGGGTGCATGCGCTAAACTACAAACTAAAAACAAAACTGTCAAGTCCTGCCCTGCAGAACACAGAACATCGCATATCTCAGATGCATCAAACAGTATCACAAAAAGGGCTGAAGACCCAGTAGTGAACAAAAGACTAGACCCCGGATCTCAGCTGGGCATGATGGTGCATGCTACAGTCCAGCATCCTGGAGGCTGAGGCAAGAGGACCAAAAGTTTGAACCCAACTAGACAAGTTAACAAGCCCTGCCTCAAAACAGCAATTTAAAAAAATCTCTGATCTCTCAAGAGTTTATAGTATTAGTGCAAGTCATGTTAAAAATTTTTTGAGGGCCGGGATGTAGCTCAATAGCACTGAGCCTGTCTGGCAAGCGCAAGGTCCTGAGTTCAATTCCTGGTGTCCCCCCCCTAATTTTTTAAAAATTTTTTTGCTGTTATGGTGCTGGGGACTGAACACAGGGCCTTGGCTTAGTGAGGCAAGTGCACTACCATGGAGCTACACCCTCACACCCCAGAGGAAACATTTAAAAAGACTACTTAATTGGCTAGTAACAGTGTAAGGAAAGTCACTCCGCAGGCTTGTCCTGTGTAGACATTTTTAACAACAGTTAGATGAGTCTTCGGGCAGAGCACAGCCGAGGACCTTGTGACTGCAGAGTTGAAGAGCCAGTGTGGCGGTGAGGGGTGTCAGTGACGGCTGCAGGACCCGCCCAGGGATCCTGGTGTGCCTGGGTGGCCAGGGAGGCCTGGCCTCTCGTCTGTCTGCTCCCTTGCTCTGCCTTCCTGGTGCCACGAACTGAGCAGCTCCCCACACCCTTCTGCCATGGTGCCTCCTTGGAGCCAGAGGGTCACGGACTCAACCATGGGCAAATTAAACCTCTCCTCCTCTAACTTGTGTCTGCTCTTGTGTCTCAGTAACAAGAAAGCAACTAACACAGAAAACCGGTACCAGAGAAGCACGGCTGTTGCTGTGACTACACGTGACCCTGTGATCTGAAAGCATTTGGAACAGGTTTGTGGGAGGAGTTTGGAAAGATTTGGAGATGACACCTAGAGAAGCCCCAGAATGTTATAAACTGAGCCTGATGGAAGAGTCTGGTCAGAATGCTGACAGTAAAGGCCGGGCTCAAGGTTTCAGCTGGAAATGAGGACTCCACTGGCCACTGGACTAGAAGCCACATGGGTCATGCGAGGGCAGAAAATTTGTCCACATTTTTGCCCAAGTCCTGAGATTCTGCAGGAGACCAAACTTAAGCACAGTTAATTAATGTGGCAGAGTAAATTTCAAAGCAGCCTGGCTGTGGCATGGGTACTACTGGCTGCTCTTAGCCAGATTCATAGAACTGGGGGCAAAGGCAAAACAGAAAAATTTGAAAAACTTAAATTTTGGCCCAGAAGGAGCCATGTGTAAAGTTGGGGTAAAAAGAGGTATGGCTGTTAAAGAGACCAGCGCCATTGAAAAGAAACCCAGTGCTCCACCTCAGTGGCACCATTCCTGCCTTGCAAGCACAAGGTCTTGAGTTCGATCCCTGGTACCAGGAAAAAAAAAAAAGTCACAGAATAAAAAGAAACCCAGTACTTTGTTCAGGGATAATAAACATGCCTTTATGTCCTCAGTAAGATCCCATCCACTGCAAGCTCAACCTTTCTTTTTGAAAACAGAGTCCCCAGGACCCACTCCACTGTGCTCGGCCACCCAGACACGCAGAGACCACTGCTTCCACTGAGAGCGGATGCTGCCAACAACCACGTGGTGCTCGTGTTACTGGCGTGCAGAACCCAGACGCTGTGGGGTCAGGGAGGCTCCTACCCAGATTTCAAAGGAAGGCCGAGGAGGCCAGGCAAGGAGCCCTCAGAAGGGCAGTGAATGAAGCCCAGTGTGTAGTGGAGACCTCATGAAGTCAGATAAGCCAGGAATGCAGAACATCTCCCAAGGAAAGCTGCAGGTTCCAAGTGAAGCCAGCACAGAGCAGGGCCGAATCAGGCGGGACCAGTAAGGCCACAGGAATGGGGCTGCCCGAGTCCTAGGAACTCACTTTCACCACTGCAAGGGTAATGCCTGGCAGACAGGGTTCTGGTCCCTCTGTGGTCCAATGCTTGTCTACTCCCCATTTGTTGGGAGCAATGCTACATAATTCTAGGGAAAAATCATTTGAGTAGGCCTAGTTCTCCTGCCTATAGGCCAGCTATAACACTCCAAGACATAATTCCATTTTGGCCTCAGGTCACAAGGGAGATCTCAATGATCCCATGATG
>NW_004624854.1:321962-357991 GCF_000247695.1 Heterocephalus glaber | reverse complement strand
CCAACCCCACCCAGTCTTTTGTTATACCTTGTTCATCCCAAAGTGATACTGAAATCTACATATTCATTTGTTACGTTTGTTTCTCCGGATGTACTAAATAAAAGGTGCTGCAAGCTAGGGCTTCGAGTCTTTGCTGCCCAGAGCAGCACTGATCAGACCCAAAGCTCAGCTTCTTCTCAGTCTCATTTGTCTGCCTTTCCTATAATTCACCTTGTGCTGCCGTGACTCACAGGAGACCAGGACTCACTGCAGAGGTCCTGGTAACGTCCCCTTCCCCTGTTCCCTACACCCATTCCTCCCTTTTGGCACAGGGATGTCTTGCCTGTGACATTCTACCTCGGGATTACATGACTAGGTTTTGACTATTACAGAGCTTCATAACTAAGAGTTTGCCTTGAGTCTCAGAAGAGACTTGGACTTTAAAAATGCTGGAACTGGGATTACTATGTTTCTGGTTGTATACGGGAAAGCTGAATTACACTTGGAATTATGACCTTGCCATGCCTGGCTATCTGGAGATGAAGCATGGTTTAACTGTTCCTGCCGGCTTGAACCACAGGTGGTACATGCACACTGCCTGATGGGACAGTCACACGGGTACCACCAATGATTCAACTGGCAGGCACACAACACGTTCAAACCAGAGGTGCCAGCAGTGAGAGATGAATTATGGCCCCACATGAATGTGTTAGAGAGAGGGGTTGGAGCCAGGAGTGGTGGCGCCCACCTGTAATCCCAGCACTTGGGAGGCTGAGGCAGGAGGATCACTGTGGGTTTGAAGCCAGCCTGACTCACAGAGGGTTGGGTTGCCATGAATGAACTGAACAATTTGAAGTTCCTGCTCACAGCCAGCAGGTCATCAACTAAAACCACATGCAAACCAAACTTCTCCTCCCCTAAGTCACGGGTGTTGGGTAGTGTCTCAGCAAAAAGAAAGACAACTAATACAGCCTTGATTCTGTAGATTCTGCCTGGCTCTCTCTCCTGTGGTCTGGCTGCATACCTTTACTGTACTGCTATAACACAGCTTGGCCATGTGCACAACTCTGCAGAGTTCCGTGAGCACTGAACATGGGCATTAGGCTAGGTGCTCTCAGTATTACACCAAGAAGTACTGTGTTTGAAGTAGGGTCTTTAAAAAGCATTGAATGTAGGGGCTGGGGATTTAGCTCAGTGGTCTCGCTGCCTGCTGTGCAAACACAAGGACCAGAGTTCAATCCCCGGTACCAAAAAACAAAAAAAGCATTGAATGTATGCATTTGCAAGGAACACAGAAATGAGAACTCCAAATGAATTACCTGCACAATGAGAGCATGTCTCTTTAACACGTACTTCTGGGATGCCATGTGAATAAAAGTCAGGCCTATACACATGTTGTAGAGAGGTTCATCACGGCGGGCGCGAAAGGCCTGAATGTACTGTGCTGGAACGTGGAGTGGTGATTCATGTGTAAGGTTAATTGATCGTGGAAATAAAAAGGAAAAACAGGTTTTTCAGATGTTTCTTCTCAACTTAGCAACTATTTTTCCTGAGAAAAGCTAATTTATCTAATAATATGGAGTTATAGGAACTCTACGTATTACATGTATATATTTATATCAAAAAAAACAATTAAATATCACAACAGAGTTTAGGCAAATTTTTCTCCCAAAGGAATAATCTACACCTCATGCTACATGGAATAAAGAACTTCTCTTCCAGAAGGGATGGCAGGCACTAGAGTTCCTTCAGCAGCAAAGATGACAGACTGTCATTTGGACTTTTCCGTTTTTACCACGTGTAAAAGTTGGTAATATAGGAAAATAATCTCAATTTAAATCACATATTGTAGCAGAGGAAAGTTCTGACATATGATGATTGAAGTTATGGCTGAGAAATTATAAAAATATCCACCATACACAAACATGAAAGTAGTAAATAGCCCAAATGACAGTTTATTCAGAAGCAAACCCAGTGACACTGTTTTCAGGAAGTAGAAGGTATGTGGCTAATTCTAAACATTTGATTAGGTATTTTTCTTCTTGTTTGCTTCTGATCCCTTATTACAGAAACTTGTTATAAATGATTAACAAATTTTCCTTAAGTTTAACTAGAATTTCTAAGCACCATATAAAAATCTTGATCCTAAAGAAATGACTATCAACAAATTTTAAATGCATTATCTCAAACTAAAATCATGTGGAAAAAAATTTTTTTTTCTGGTGACAGGGATCGAACTCAGGACCTCACACTTGCCAGGCAGGTGCTGGTGCTGTGCCACTGAGCTACACCCCTGGCCCCAGTGAAAATTATTTTTAAAACAAGTGTAAGCAAAGAGAATTACTGACCTTTAAAATGAACTATAAGATCTAGGTTAGGCTTTTAAAGCTAAAAGTTAATAACAAACTAACATTATTGTCAATATGGTGGTACCTTGGTTCACACACCTAACTTCTTCTACGATTTTGGAAAAGATAGCCACGTTTGTGTTTGTGTAGGAAAGATGGCTGCAGTCGTGTTTGTCACCCGATGCAGAGTTTGCAAACGAAAGTGTTTGTAAACCCGAGGTACCACTGCAGTACTTAGAGCATTTACTCTACACACCAGGCATTGTTGGAAGTAGTTTATATTAACTCACTGAATTTTCACAATATCTACAGGATAGGTCCAATGACTCTCATCATTTTACAGCTAAGGGAACTGAGCAGAAAGAGACAAGAGTAACTTGCCCTGGAGAAGCTGACGTCTGAACCCCGGCAGTTCTGCTGTAGCCCACCCCCTCTACCCTTCACAGCCACCTGTCAGAACACTTACCAAGCGCGTGCTTAAAACTGCCAGACACGAACGCATTGTGTCCATTCAAAACACACAGGGCATGGTTATCTGGGTTTTTCAGCATGAGGCGGAGACAGAAGCGATGATGTCGTACATCTTGGGAATGCATGGTGACTTGGTTGAAAATATTCCAGAGCTGGGGTTTATTGACATTTTCCATTACCATTATCCTAAAATTGCAAGAAGAGGATGGGGGGAAATCATGTACAAAGAAATTCTAATTCTTAGAATGAAACCTTCAGTGCTGTCCTTCCAACACTGAAATGTACCACCTTCAGTAAGGAGAGCAGATTGCTTCAATCTATTTATACCCAACAGAAGATTTATCCTAGAAAATGCTGCCAGAGTTAGTCTACATTTTGTTTCTGCTTTTCAATAAAACCTTTAAACCAAACCAAAACAAAACCTAGAAATGGCTTAAGTTTCATTGTTTTGCTCCCTGCCCACCACTACTACAGACTGATGGAGGCTGATAATGAGGGGTTCCATGCAGTATTAAAGGCTTTCTATGCAGCCAGACATCGTGGGGCACGCCTGGAACCCCAGCATTCTAGGATGCTAGAGCAGGGGAATCGCTCAGTTCAGGCCCAGCCGGAGTGACACTACGAAACCCTACCTCGAAAAATAAAGATTAAATATGTGGTAACTCATTGAGCCCTCATAAGAGGTGTACTATGAGGTGGCAGAGGTGGAGAAGTTAAGGACCTGGCCTAGATTACATAGCCAGAAAGTGTCGGAGCTGGGATGCGAACCCAGAAAATCTAGCTCTAGAACCCATGCTCTCAAACACTGCCTCTGACAATCACCAGTGAACTGAACCAGTAAGCAACAAGCACGTATTGGTTCATTAGGAGAGGCCACGTGAAAAGAAAGTATGTATGCTATCAAGTAATCGAATTCAAATAAATTGTTAAGAGTCACCTGATGTAGTTGTATGCCTTTCTGAAATTTTTGTCCAGAATTGCAGCTGACAGACCAAAGTACTCTAGTTCTTTGCGCTTTTGCCTGTCATCATAAAACGAGTAATATTCCAATGAAGAATCTGCCAGCAGCTCAGCCTCTTCAAAGCGGGACAGGTCACATAAGGAGTAGATGGCCTTCAGCAGAAGGTTCCACCAGTCATCCTTAGGCAGGACACTCGTGAGCACAGCAAATATTGCTACAACGAGCAAATGAAGCCAGTTAGAAAGTAATACTAATAGCAAGAAAAATTCACAGTTCATAGCCCCCGTCCTGTGGGCCTGACTTCCTGCTAACAAGTCTGACAAAGGCAGAAAGGTCGCCTCTCGTCAGCACTCCCTCAGTGCCGTCCCCTTTGCGACCCCAGTGACTCCTCACTGCGACGGCACTCTCCATGCCAGTTCGACACCCTCTCTGGGCAGAACGAGCATCCTTCATAACTCTGGAGGAAAATCATTTCACAATTAAATTCTGATTAGGGCTGTCTGTGGCCTCAATGTCCCTGATGCTATGACGCTCAAGGGCAAGATTACACCAGCTGAGGACACCCTGGTTCTGCAAGAACCGAGCAGTAATACAGAAGGAGAAAGGTCTCGCGGGGAGGGGCAAATTCCTTAGCAGCTTACCTCAGCCCACCTACTGCTGTAAGAACTCATCTCACCTTCCCAGTCAGCATAAGCCCCTCATCGGCCTAAGATCCTCATCGTCCTAGGATCATCACCACCCTCGTCAGTCATGGATACTTCCTCTGATCATAAGAATCATAAGATCCTCGTCACTCTAGGATTATCACCGCCCGAGTCCTCTGATTCTCCCTCAGAACCCAGTAAACAGTGGCCAGCTCGGAACCTTTGTCCGCTCTGAGGACTGACCCCCGGCCACACACACTCTGAACCACTAACGTCTCAATCGTCTCTCTTCCTTCAGGCCTCGTCACCCTCTTTCTAGGCAGTCGGAGGACTGATGGACCCCGATTCTTCTGGGAATCTATCCAGACAATCAAAATGTGAAAGAAGACATATATGAAGATGCTTACCAATTATTATTAATTACCAGAAGTAACTGGGCCAGGGATTTAGCTCAGTGGTTTCATCACCTGCTGTGCAGGCGCAAGGACCCAAGTTCAATCCCCGTACCAAAAAAAAAAAAAAAGTAATTACATTAAAAAACCAGATAATGACTAAGTGATGGAACTGCTGTCCAGTGGGATGTTCCACATTCCTAAAATAGAATCGCTGTAAGGTCAGCGCTGTGAGAACATTTCCGGGAGGGAAATATCAGAGCATAGCCTTGCATGTGACCTACAGAGCTGCCTCATCCTATCCCAACCGTGATAAAATTAGCACAGCCTTATGGATCTAAGGAAGACCAACAATAGACCTGAAATACAGAGTCAATGAGAAAACAGGTCAGTGGTAGAGGAAACGAACTTTATGGGGATGTGGCCCGGAACACACGCTGCAGAGGCAGGGCGGGGGCTGGAGAGACCGCTGGACTCCTGCACCCACAGCCAGGCTGTCAGCAGCTGAGGCCGCCCGACCGTCCGTCCTCGGGCTCCAACAGCTTGCCACAGTGTCTGCCGAATGAACAAGCCATCTTTTCCCTGACAGGTCTAGCTTGCAGCCTAAGTCATTTCTAAAGACCTGAGTAATAAGCCCACCCAAGCATGCCTGACACTTCTGCAAGTAAAAATAGAAGCCTCCTAGTCCTAACCTGACACTGGTCACAACTTACTTTTAAAGAGCTTCTATGAGGATTACTAGCTTTGTCAAAAGTGAGTCTCACAGAGAATGGAACATCTATAACTGAACTGACTGGACAAATAGCCCCTACACTTATCCAATCTTCAAAAATTTCTTACAAATATTTTTCTTTTTAAAAAGTAAAAATTAAGTTTTATTTTACTTGTGTCACACAAAGATCCAACCAAATGTCTTCCTTTTAATTTTGCACCACTGGGGACTGAACCCAGGGCCCTTGCACTGAGCTTTATCTCCAGCCCCCTCCCTTTTATTCTGAGACAGAATTTTGCTAAGCTGCTAAGTTGCCCAGGCAGGGCTCAAACTTGTGATTCTCCTGCCTCATCCTGCCAGAATGCTGAGATTACGGGTATGTGCCAGCTTCCTTCAAATTTTTTAAAACTGAAGTACAGTAAGTCCCTGACGTATGAACATTCGAGTTGTGAACTTTCACCAGTGTACTTTGTTGGATTTAGGAACAAATCTGACCCGTTCATATGTCAGGGCCTTACTGTACATGTAGACTTTCCTTTTAGCCGCTTAATATATGTAAGTTATTTAGAGTTCAAAATTCCCTTTTATCTGAAAAAGGTCTATTTAAAATGAGATTACTATCAGTTGTGACTTCACCAGTCTTTCAGTTCAGCTGAGTTTTATATAACAAAGCAGATGAATTACCTTTTGCGTCACAATTTGCCGACTCTTGGTCATTGCTGTCTGATATTTTGTCTCGCGATACTTTCATAAGGTACAGATGTCTCTCTCCAGATTTGGAGCTGGATATCAAGCAGACCTGGGCTCTGTTCATAGCTACCTGAATTAAAGATGATAATTAGATATTTTTAGTCAATTTATTAAAAGACTAATAAGCCACAAACACCATGAATGTGAATGAAAACTTCCCTAAGAAGGAAAACAGCAGTCAACTTACTGCATTAAAAAACACATGCACACATCTAAAAGTAAAGTAAATTATTTTTTCTTACCAAAAGAATGGGGGGGGGGTCAGAGTATTCATCTTAGAAGGGAAAAGAGAGCAATTCATGCTCACTTTATAAAATGTGCAGAGGTAAGCATGGTGGCTCTTGCCTGTGATCCCAGCACTCAGGAGGCTGAGGCAGAACTGTCATGAGTTCGAGGCCTGCCTGGGCTACATAATTAGTTCAAGGTCAGGCTGACCTACATAGCAAGACCCTGTCTCAAAAAACTGAAAGAAAAAAAATAACGTGTAGGGGAAGAGGTGGTGGGGAGCAAGCACATGCGTGCCTATTTTCTGGCAAAAGCCAGACTCTAAAAGGGCATCAGTCTGGAAAACATGTTTTGCAAAATGAACACTTTAGGCACACGGTGCTGTCTCTAGCACCAACGTGGTTCTCTCCTCCGAAATAGGAGGAAAGATTTTACTTCACTTACTCTCCAGCTGAATTTATGCTATCACACAGACCTGCACACCACTACATTCTAACTCATTTTTCACTGACTTTAAAAGTGGAAGGGAGTTGTCGTAGTTACATTGCTGAAACAAAGCACCTGACACCCAAAGTCGAAGAAGGAGAGATTTATTTAGCTCCGTGTGTAGAGGTTTCAGTGCAGAATCAGCTGGCTCCAAGGCGGAAGACAGCAAAAGGGACCAGCAAGGGACCTAACAGCATCCTGCCCTTCATCTTCTGGAGACTACCCAGGCGGGCAGCACTCACACACGTGACTGGGACCCTGCCCCGAGCCCCGCACTGCACCATGAGTCAATCCCAGCGTCACACTCGACATCCAGCCACCTCTCAAGAACCCCACCCAGGGGCGCGAGGCTCTGGGGACAGCTCGACACAGCCGTGACAGGAGCCCCACATTGATCCAGTGGCTACTCTGTTTCCCAAGTCAGCAGGAGCGTGGGGAGTGGGAAGCGGGGAGTGGGGAGCGGGGAGCGGCCCACCTTCAGGAGCATGGCCAGCATGGTGAGCAGGGTGTCCACGTAACCGCGCATCTTGCCTTGCGAGAACAGCAGCGTGGAGCGGTGCAGCAGCAGCTTCAGCTCCTGAGGGAGAAGCGCAGGGCCGTTGAGTGTGGCGGAGCCGCCCGCTGGAGACAGCCACGTGCATGGGAAGGTGTGCCTCAGGGACCCGGCTGTGAGGACACTCGCTTTATGGCCTTTCCTAATAACTAAGACCCAGTGTCTTGGAAACTACAGTTTACAGTGTCTGACAAAGTGGCTGGGACTCAGGAACTCAGAAGTCACTTTTCAAAGATGCTGATTTTTATCAGTGTGCATCTGTGATACGTAATAGTTACATTCACTTTGGGGAAACTAAGGGACCAAAGAGACAGAGAGCTACGGGCACACAGCCCTATCTTTGCTCATTCCGACCCCCATCATTCCCGATCCCCTTCCCCATCGCTGAAAAGTCTGCCTCCCCATTTCCTACATCTCTCCGTTATTTTACTCATTTATATTTAAGGTCCAGGGATTTAGCTCAGTGGCACCGCACCTGCCTCAAAAGCGCAAGGTCCAGAGTTCAAGCCCCAGTACCAAAAAGAAGTACCAATAAACTTATATTTAATGTTTCTCATACAAGAGAAACCATGTAGTACTTAACTTTTTCTGTGTCTGACTTATTTCACTTAACACTATGTCTCAAGATCCATCCATTTTTCTGCAAATGACATGAACTCACTGTTTATGGCTGAATAATATTCCACGTGTCTATACACCAAATTTTTTACCCAGTCGTCTGTGGATGGGCACCTAGACTGACTCCAGAATTAAGCTGGCATGGCTTGTGCCATGCATCACTGCAGCGTGAACCTTTAACTCTGGGTAACATGCCTAGAAGAGGTACAGCTGGGTCAAACTGAAGTTCTATTTTTCAGAAACCTCCACACTGACTCCACAGTGGTGATACTGGCTTATGCTCCCACCAACAATGAGGAAGGTCCCTTTGTCCTCAAGCCCCACTGGCATCCGTTGTTTTCTGTGTCCGTGCAGAAAGCCATTCTGACTGGAGTGAGATGGAATCTGCTGATCTGACAGTCAGATACGCTGACTATAAGCCACGACACCCTTTATCAGCTGAGCAGAAGTGCGGATTTGGTCCTGCAAGGGACCAGACCGAGGCAGCATGCCCACCTGCTGTGCGGCATTTGCATCCTGGGCTAACGTGTCTGGGTCATACATCGGTTCCAGAGCTTCCAGCGCCTTCTCGGGACGGCCCAGCTGCTGCTGAAGGGTGGAAAGGGAAATCCTGGCATCCAAGTGGAGCGGGGCCAGATCCACCACCTTGCTGTAGCTCTCAGCAGCACGCTCCATGTAGCCCAAGGCCTTCAGGCACTCTAGGACGAGGGTCAGAGAAAGCACTGTTGGACTACGGGCTGCAGACCGTGCCTCCATGACCTCCCACTGTAAAGATCGCAGCAATACAGAGAAGTACGAGAGAGGCGAATGTGCACCTTTTAGTACTTCAAAGTACTTTAGTACCACAGTATCTCCACTGCATGATCAGTTAATCTACTGATCTTTGTATCCAATTAAATTTAAAAGGCTAGCATGTAGTCAGCATAATATTCAGTTTGCTGTTCAGCTTTATCTATGTAGCACTATGCTTTAAACATTTTCCTGGGTCGTCGCAGGCCTTCTGAATAGTTACATAATAAAACTGAATATTTAATCATCTTATTTGACATTTAGGTTGTTTCCAAATTTTTCCTCTAATAATACCATAGTAAACATGGATAGAGGTCCCGAGTTCACCTACAGACATGTTTAGTAGGGCACAGTGGTTTAAAAACTCTCAGCTGTCTACGTATTTAGAAAGTAGGATTTTTACCCGGCCTCAGTATTGGATTCTTTGGCGAATGAGGACTGGCCCAGGGGGCCCCACACGGACAAGAGCTCCCCGGGGCTCAGGCCTCACCCACTTCATTCCCTGGTTACCTGCCGGCCTGTTATCAGCCACCAGTGCTCACCCCACTCGCAGTCCCTCGGTACGCTCTCAGAAGTGCGGCTGTCAGACTCCTCACTTTCCACCAGCTCAGTCGCCGGAAGCACTCCTCTCCTCCCGAGCGCGGCGCAGGAATCTAGGCCCTGCCATCTGCTCTCTCTCTCTCCCACTGCGCGCGCATGCGGATCACCTAAAAATCCTGCCTCCAACTGATCTCCAAAGCCCCGAACCACCATCTTGCAGTCAAATTTGGAAATAAATTAGAATACTTAAATGGACCATCACAGCCGGAGATGTAGCTCAGTGGTGCTGCCACCTGCCATGCAAGCGCAAGGACCCGAGTTCGATCCCTGGTACCAAAAAAAAAAAAAAAAAAAGGACCACCACAACAGCATTTCCTGTATTTTTTCATTTTTCACTGTTAAAGATATATTATGTTACGCTCTGTTTTTCACCCTTCATTCATCTCAAGGTACACGGACTCCAAATGGAAACAGCACTTACCGGAATCATGACATAATTAAACAGGATTTTTAAAGTACCTGCTATTGGTTACACGTGGGCAGTTTCAGTATCACAGCCTTAGAGAGGTACAAAACTTAAGCTCTCTGCTCATCTTTAAAATGCAAATCCCAAAGATCATGTTTAATGGTGGTGTAACATGTGAACTGCTGTTCACTCCTCTGAACAGATGAGCGTCACATAATCATGAAGGCTCTTTCCCAGTTCCTGTGCTGGGACCAGCCACACTCCCACCCTGAAATGTCAACCAGTGTTCTCCAGGCCAAGAACATTCTGCTGCCATATAATATCACAGAGCCTAGAACTTTCTTCCATCATGTAGTATTTTAAACCAAAAGTGCTCTACTTTTAACACAGCTTATGTTCAATTAGTCAGAAATCTATTAATAAGTTACTTTTCTACTGATTTATTTCAGACTACTATGGACTTAGGCATACTGAAATAAAGTGATAATCTTGAGTATGTGTGGCTTAAAAAGCATGAAAAATATATTAACTGTTTTCTAAAAACAGCGTTGAATGTAAATCTGTAAAACTCTTCCAAGGTTAGATTTTACTCCACGTCTGATAACGCATTACTAGAAACCAAACACAGTGCATGGTTAAGGCAGGCATTTAAGGGACACCTCAGTCCTTTGACCTTATTACCATTAAGTCACCAGTTCCTCCAAAGCATGAGTGAGGGAAAAGCAATCTAGGGAGACGATTAAAACAGTGACCTCCGACACCTGCCTGAACCAGAAATACGCACACTGTGCACTCAAAAGGTGATGCTTGGTGGTCACTACCGCCTTGGCAAGGCAAGTTCCTGCCGCTCGCCAGTGTGAGTGAAACGTTCCCGTCCCCAAGAAAAGCATTACCTGCATGGCGGAGCCAGACCACTGCGAGGCTGTATCTCTCCGAGCAAACCAGCGCACTGAGGAGCGGCAGCGCAGAGCTGTACTCCCCAATGTCCAGAAGCGCCTCCGCCACATCCAGGTAGAGGTCGCCCATGTCCTCGGGGTTCTGCTCCACCAGTGTCGTCAGGAGAGGCTGGGGCACACGCGAGCCTGGAGTTACAGCCGTGCACACCCTCGAGTCCCACATCTGCTCCAACGCCATTAGGGCGACTAAGGCCTCTGCCCTGGGCCGCTGTCCCTCCAGCAGCCCAGCTGCCCTGTGAGGCCCTCCTGGCTGGGGTCCCCGAGAGCAGGCTCTCAGAGGTCCTCTCCCCTCAGCTCTTATTCAAGGTCACCCTGCAGATGGAGGTCTTTCCTGACCCCTTCTGAAAATGTGCAACTTTCTCCCGCCCCACCATTACCCACTGTTCTTTGTCTTTCTCTAGAACCCCTACACCAACCAATAACCTGTAAATATTTTATGAATTTATTATCCAATCCTGTTAGAACAAAAGACCCATCAAAGTAGGGATTTTTATATTTAACTCAACACTTTATCCTAAGGTCAACAAAGTAGATGAACCCCAGGCCTCGAGGACCGAGTGACATCCCTGCCCCGATACGGTCCAGGGTCAGCAAGAGCAAAGAGCAGTCCGAATTCTTACCCACTGTCCAAAGGCCCAATCTCAATTTCTGATCTTTGGATTGTTCATTTTACAAGGGAAAAACCTATTAGAAGCCCAATTCCAAAACCCCCAGCTTTCTGAAGGCACTGACAGGAAGGTAATGCCCGCTGTGTGCGCCCTCCTGCGTTAGGAGGGTGAGCAATCTGGGGTCCTGCTGCACTTTCCTGTAGGCCTGAGGGGTGAGCTCAGCCCTCGCTGCTCCTTACGTTCAGCGGCTCGAGGATGTGGAGATGCACGAGGCAGACCATCAGCTTCACCATGATGTCGATGGGCACGCCCTCAGGGACCGCACAGGTGATGCCATCGCAGGCTAGGGACAGCAAAGGCAGGCAGCTTCCGTGAGAGGTCAGGGCTGCGTCCATTGGGCCACGCGACCCCAGCCGCACGCGCGCTCACAACTCCTCCAATCTGTCCTGCTCAGCACCGGCCCTTCCCATTCTCGTCTTCCCTTCTACTCAGCCAAACGCACATAAATCCCACACTATCTACCAAAGTTTCAAAGCAGCTGGGCGCATGGTAGTGCACGCATCTAATCCCAGTACTTGGGAGGCTGAGGCAGGAGGCTCACTGTGAGTTCAAAGCCAGCCTGGACTACATAGTAAGACCTTGTCTCAAAAACAAAACAAAAAACTTCAAAGAAATAACATGACAGAGATGTATGACTCCTTTCTTCTTGAATTCAAAACCCTCTTTCCAGTGTTAACTACAAGAAGTCTAAGAAAAGGGTAAAATCATACAGTGCTGTTTTCTAAAACTTCGTTACAGCAAAAACTTCTTAAAGCCCTGGGAAATTAAAAAAGATTTTTGACAGATTTATTTTATATTTTGCATAAATTCCAAGTAAATTTCATGTTTCCACTTCAGAAAATTCTAAAGCATAAAACATTAGCAATTTACCTGAAATGGCAGAATAAAATTTAAAATTACTTTAAAAATTAGATTCATCCATTTTTAAAGACCTTGTTATAAATTATAGTACCATATAAAGTTACCAAGTCATAGGGAGATTTGGACAAGCTGTAATATTAGGAGACTTTAATCACTGAGCTCCAAGATAATAACTGGTATTTACTCTGCTTGATGAGAAAGCAGAATTCACCTCCCTGCAAACCGGCCCTCAGCATTGTGAAGCGTAGTGAAGACCTGGCCCCATCTGCCTGCAGCCATTCACCTCATGAGCCCTGGGTTCCATGCAAACTCTATCGTTTTGATTTGCTTGGTAGAAATTTCTTTCCCGAAAACTCAAACACTGGAACTAAGCTCTCGGGGGCAGCACTAAGGGGTGGGCCTTGGGACTGAGCAGGGCCTGAGGGCAGACAGGCCCCAGCTCTGCTCAACCCTCCCGCCCGTCCTGAGGACACAGCAGATGGCTTGCAAGGAAAGCAGGGCCGTGAGCCTCAGACGTGTGAGGTCCATGAAGCACCCAGCTGGCACAGCGCTGCAGCAGCCCCAGGGCGCTGACGCCACTCAGCGAAATGCACGTAAAACCAAGAAGCTCGCTGTAACCTCACATCAGCTAGCCCGAATATAGCATGCGTGTCTAAACTCAGCTACTCCACAAGGCTGGGAGCAGGCAGAGGTCACAGCCGCGGTAGGAGACAAGAGAACATTTAATGAGCCAAGGAGGACACCAGGGAACAAGGACAGAGGGCTGAGCTGTGCCTAGAACCTGGGCCAGTCACAAACTGTCACCGACTCACCCAGGAGGGCACATGGGCAGCACAGGGACGGGGTACGGAGCCGTCTGAGGAAGGCGGTGTGCGTGCCTGCAGCCCTCCGGTCGGGACGCATGACGCACCACACTGGGCAGCACTCGTCCCCAAAGAGCTCTTTCCATCACTGACACTCCCTCTCCTGATTCTCACACTTAGAACTAAACCCGCACCTCAACGGCAACACCTCCGCCATCAGCAGATGCTGTCATTTCGGGTTAGCAGTGAAACCGGCAGTCTCTCCAAACCACTGAAACTCCTGGTTCTCACGCCAGGACGCACGTCCAGCACTCTGCCCGCTCAAGGGCCCGGCAGTCAGGCCATCTAGGCCTCCTGACCAAAGGCTCCATGTGGCCTGGCCTGCTTCCCGCAGGGAGGAGATGCGCTCCCGGTGGGCCCTGACCACACAGCACGGTCCCCGGAAGCCTCACGCGCACACTGCGGGCATAGTCGCTGTGAGGACATTAACTACAGACACAAAAGCCACGCCAAACGAGCAGGCACTGTCCCGTGTGAGTAAACTACCTTTATTCTCCTCAGAGGGGCCGTCTTCTTCCAAAGTTTGTTTTTCTAGCACAATTCCAGAAAAATCCGTAATTACCTGAGAGAATGGGGAAAAGAAAGACCGTCATATTTACGTATGAAAACCCTTTTCATAATGCAAGGTTTATAAATAATTCAAATAATCCCTGCAACATAAAGTGGGATATGAAAAGGAACAGAGGGATTTTCTAAAATGAAGACTCCCGCGATGTGACACATTCCCACTGTTATTCCACGCTAACCAGCACTAGCTAAAGATACTCAATACCTCATCAGCTAATGCATCCACCCCCCAGCTCAGACCTGACTGTACCCAGCCCACCTGCCTGTCCTGCCGCCTGGGCAGGCACACACATGCGCACCACCACTAACGGCAGGATCACACACCCCAGGAGAAGTAAGTTTTATATTTCATACGGAATTACTACAGAATCTAGAAACCAATTTTTCAGACACAGAATTAAATTAAAATGAATGGGGCTGGGGATTTAGCTCACTGGTTTCGCTGCCTGATGCACAAGCGCAAGGGCCCAAGTTTGATCCCCAGTACCAAAAAAAGCCAAGAACGGTCAATTTTTAAGAATTTCATGAACACAGAAACGTAGACCAGTTCAGGAAAAGGCAGCAGCACGCCTACCTCCAAAGCTCTGTCATACTGCTTGTTAGAAATGTACAGCTCGGCCGCGATATTGACGTCCTCCATGGAGACCAGGGCCTGGTGTTTGGAGAAGGCTTCTTCGATTATGTTAATAGCTGAGGCGCTGTCACTGGCTTCATAGTAACTCCTACAAATTGGCAAGACCATGAAGGCTTATTTCATTCTGGTGAGAAAACCTGCTGGGCCCTCTAACAACTAATTTTCACATTCTTAAAATGTGAGAGGAAGACAATTACAATACAATTGTCCTGGCTCTCAAAAAACTTCAGTGTGCCTTCAACTGTGCATGACTCCAGTCTAAATACGGTAAGTTCCTGACTTCTGAACATTTGAGTTAGGAACCCGTCACGGGTGTACTGGGTAAGACTCACTTTGTCGGACATAGGAACGAACCGGCTTCCGATCCTTCTCCTGGGACGGACCTCGTTTGTAAGCCGGGGACTTCCTGCCTGAGCACACTATAACTCCCCCTACCTCTTCTTCCTATAGCCCATCCCTCCGCCCCTTGTGAGCCCCTCCAGTGCTGCCCACTCCCGCAGGCTCTCCTGAGGCTCATCCCACTCTCTCTAACCTCATCCAGGCAAACCTGCGGTTCCTACTCTGCCAAAACTGGGGCCCGGGCTGGTAAATCTCGCTGCCAATCCCGGTCCTCCTCCTCCGTGGTCTGTCTGCACTGTTTCAGACAAATGATCATGCTGGCACCTTTAAGGGCTTCCCTCAATTCAACTCTAGAACACCCTGCTTTCTTAGGGGCTTTCTCCTTCCCTGGCCCTGGCCTTTTGTCTCCCTCCTGCTTCTTCCTCTTCTCCTCAACTACTAAATGCTGGAGCAACCCTCATGGTTCAGGCCTCAGAGCTCTTCCCAATCCCCGCTTCTCTCTCTCACGTCTCTCCTTTAGCGTGCATGTGCGCACACACTCCTTTTATCCAGTATACCACAAGCTGCAAGCTCAGCCTTTAGGTTACATCCAGAGTCTGACTGCTTCTCATCACCTCCTGCTGACCCTACCTACCCTGGTCCAAGCCACTGTCTTCCCTTCCAACCATCGCTGCAGTAATTTCCTGACTGGACTCCCTGCTTCTGCCCTCGCCTCCCTTCAACCTCTTCTCCAAAGAGCAGCCAGAGCTGACGCTTGAGTCAGACCATGTCACTCCTCTATCCAAACTCTCTAGTGGATTTTAATGTCGTTCAGAGTAAAGGCCAAGGCACTTACAGTAGCACACAAGGGAAGACAGCTCTGTTCCTCTGAAATCTCTCTGCTATCCACCCCTTGACCCTCAGCACCATGCTGTCCCTGAACATACCTGTCCTCTAGCCATTTCCTTTGCCTGCTTTGCTCTTCCCTAAATATCCGTATGTTTTATTCAGTGTGATCGAAACATAGGGCCTAAGTCCATCTTTAATCACCCTATTTCAAAATAACACACCACCATCCCTCCTATTCCTATCCCCTTTTCTATGATTTATATTTTATCAAATCATCACCATCTGACATATACTTATCTGTTTCTTTACTATCTACCGCCCTCCACAGGAATGGAAGCTCCACAAGAGCAGGGGACTTCTGCAGTGTGTTCTTTGTGCAGTGCCCCCACCTAAGACATAGTCAGTATTTCTGGAGGGAGGCCTGGTCACTCAGAGTCACAGCAACACAGCTCCAGTAGGAAAATCTCCACAGCAGGATCAGAACTGCCTATTGCCACTGTTTCAACAAAACCAGATGACAGCAGTGGAAGAGCAGCCTCCTGCATGGGCCGCCTAATGATTCCCAAACAGAAGCCTACTACACCGACCACTGTGATCACTAGAGCTACTAGCACACAACCCGGAAGGCCCTTGGGACTCACGGTGTTCCTACAGCGATCAACTCAGCCTTCTCCTGCCTCACCCAGTTTCCTAAAACTCTTCTGGTACTCCTATGTAGCACATTCCTGGGCTTATACGGGGCAATCTGACAGCTAAGCAGCATCAGAAGCAAGACCACAGAATTAACGGACCTAACCTAACGTGTCCAGATCAAGATGGCTAATGTGAGGCTAAAACACTGTGTAACAGATACCGTAGAACAGAAAGTGAACCACTCCCAGGCATGATGGTGCACACTTGTAATCCCAGCAGGTGGGAGGCTGAGGCGAGGATCGCTTTGAGTTTGAGGCTCTCCTAGGCTACATAGTGAGTTCCAAGCCAGTTTGAACTACATAGCAAGACCCTGTCTCAAAAAAAAAAAAAAAAACCCACAAAAATGTACCACAAGAAACAACGTGCTCAAAATGTTTCCTGTGCTTCAGAATAAAGTACATACCAGTCAATAATATGTACCAACTGTAGAAAAATAAATTTTAGTCTCAAATGTTATTCTACTGGCTTAAGATAAAATCACTAGAATATCTCACATTACAAACATTTCACTGGCCTGTCTGCACCAAAAAGTAATTTAAAAAATATTGCAAATATATACAACTTCAGGTAGGTTGTGAAAACCCAGGAACCTCACCACCTTTCAGAACATGCTTCACTTTTCAGCATCTGAGCACTGGAAATGGAACCTTATGGATAAAGTTTTCTAAACAATCAGTTGACTGGGAAACAGAAAAGTACTCCAAAAATTCATTATTCAACCACAACATAAAATGCTTCCTCGAATCTTCATGACAGGCATATTCTATTTCAAATTTATGCTTTGCCTCACAAAACAGGACGTTTAGTAACAGTGCGCACAAGCACATGACCCAGACTTACTTGGCCATATCTCTAGCCAACTGCATAAAGCGCTCTCCATCAGACGCAGGCAAAAGGTTCAGAATTCGCCTGTACCCGTCCATTGCCATTTTATGGTCACCCATCTGTTCACACAGACTTGATCGCTCCCACAGAAAACGGATATTAGTAGGTTCGTATTTAAGAGCTAGAAGAAAGGAAAGGAGTAAGTTACATATTTTTCACACAAAGAGGTGCACAGCACCTGAGCGGGACCCACCATTTTCCCAGAAAATTTAATAAACACAACTAATTCTCCAATGAAAACGGGAAGTTATCTGAAAGAAAGCTTTCTTCACAGGAATTTGTGACAAGGACTGATCTAAGACCAGACAAAGCCCGAGTCCTCATACTAACCTTCTTCATTTGGTCACTCAAGTCTGACCTGAATTTTCAAGGGCCAGCTTAAAGCCAAGACAGACTCAGCAGGAAACTAAAAGTACTGTTCTTCTACCAACTTTTGTGCTACATTAGCTCACCACATAAGTAAAGCTGCTGCTAAGCACGAGAACAGAGGGATCCAAACATCACTGGTAAAGCAGAGTGTAGGAAACAAGCACACTGTAGCCAACATCGTCACAGCCGCACGTGCAATCAGCAAACACCTACTATGTGTTTGGTAATCAAAGTGCGCAAGACATTTCAGTTACCTTTTGTATAGCAGAAGATAGCCTGCTTAATATTGTCCTGTTCCAGAGACATTTCTGCCAGTCGAACCCATTCTTCAGTGTCACTGGGATTTAAATGTGCGGCAATCAATTCAAACTGCAAGGATTTCTCCATGTCGCCTTGGTCCTCGTATATCATGGCAAGAGTAGAGAACGGCTCATAAGCCAGAGGAGCTAAAGGAATTGGAAAACACATCACATTGGCTGAGGGAAGCTATGTGAGCTGATGCCAATCCCACGGCTCATACAGTGCGTCTTTGCTACACCTATACCTACTCTTTCAGCACACGTGGAATCACACAAGCTAATGGAATTTAGACACATTTGCTCTATTTTCATGTATTTTTAGTTTTTAAACAAAGCATTATTTAAATAAAATATACAGTATCCTGAAAAACCCACCTCTCTGCCACACCTTCCTTGTGATATCCCCCTTCACTAAGGCCCAATCACTCAGCAAGTTCACCAGATAAACATCAGCACATCAGTCTGCAGAAGATAGCTCCTGAACCAGGGAGTACCTGACCAGTGGACAGAGTATGCAGCACCTAAACCCAGAACCTCAAAGTGACTGGTTAATCCATGTTTCTAAAACACTGCTTATAAAATAAAATTCAAAGATTACTAGAGATTAATGGAAAAAATTATGGTCAAAAATAAACAATTATAAACTGAAATAAAGGAACAGACAATAGTAGAAAGTAAAACAAATGAAATATTCTGGAAAAATATACTTCATCTTATTTCTAAAAGAACAAAACACTGGAGGCAGGAGGATGAAGTTTGAGCCCAGGGTTAACAAGGGGCCCCCAACCCCAACCCCAACCCCAACCCCCACAGAGCCAAGAACACAACTTAGTCCAAAGGCCTGTACTCAATCACCGGTAATATAAATAATAACTGCAAACAGTAACTAGAGAATGATTTTTTAAATATTGGCCCTAAATCACCGTAATAACCCAGGAAATTATTTCAAGAATTCTAAAAGGACCCTAGTTTAATAAAATTGAAATGCCAAAATACTGAAAAGGAAAATAAATTCATTGTATTAGAAAACAAATAGCCAACTTACTCTACAAGGCATCAGCTGACAATTAGAAAAGCAAAATAATATAAGCCACTAGTCAAAAGAAAAAATTACTTTTGAAGATGTCCTTCAATATGCCCAAGATGCACCATTTAATCAAAAGATGAGAAGTTTAAATTGTATCTTGATCAAAAAGGGGATTAAAGGCTGGGCATGGTAGCGCATGCCTGTGATCCCAGCACTGGGGAGGATCACCATGAGCTGCAGGCCAACCTGGGCTACATAATGAATTCAAGGCCAGCATGAACTACATAGTGAAACCCTGTCTCAAAAAGAGAGAGAAGGAGAGAGATTAAAATAACTTAGCATGGCCTGATCTTGCAAATGGAAGAAGACTAAGTGGTTTGAGCATGTGTTTGCCATGGGAAAAGATTAACAGGCCCGGCCATACAGATCATTGGTACAATGCCTGCCTCCATATGAGATGCTGAGTTTGAACCCCAGTACCACAAAAAGAAAATAAATAAAATGATTAACAGTACAAAAGTCTAAAAGAAAAAACCAGTACAAAAGTCTAAACTCTGAAAGAAAAAGATTAAAACACAAAACCAAAAAATGAGCTGACAAAATTCAATAAATACTGATATTTCATTCAATAACATTCAGTGATACTTCATTGCTAGATCAGCACTTCTATTCAGTGTGCCAAATGGCAAAGTACTCTCACCACAGACAATGACCCCATGTCCCTGAATGTATTTTACAAACACTGCAGGACGAGCGTCCCTCTGCTTCCCAGCGGTCACTCAGCTGCTCTGACCCAGTGGCGCAGCCCAGGAAAGCACCTTGCCGGATGATCTCCATGCACATCAGGATGGCCTCTTCCCGCTTCCCCCGCGCGAAGCGGATGTTGGCTTCGCCCATGAGACCTCGCAGCGCCCTGGGCAGTTTGCTCCGAGGCCTCTTCTCCTGCACGGGAGAAGAATGACGACTATATTAAAACATAGTAAAGTTTAAGGCTCCATCCCAACTACCTGATAAATATAATGAAGCTGAAACTGCCTTTAAAGCTTTGCATCTTCTAACTCAGAAGCAGAGACTAAATGGTTGCAATCCCGACTCCTTAAAAGTAACACTGCAAGAAAAAGTCAACTGCAGGAAAGAACAGAATTATTCTATGAAATTATGCTACAAAATTTTCCTAAAAGGAAATAAAAGCCTAGGCAAATAAAAGCACAAACAAAACTTCTTATAGTAGAAAGTTCAAAGCACAGTAAAATATTTATGGAAAGCAAAAATCAAAGTGGTTGGGAAACTGATAAATTGGAATAAAATTATTATGCTGGAAAAGGATTTACATGCCAAAAAAACTATATTCTCTACTAAAGATCCTTTCAAATTTATCCACTCAAAATGAACTTGGTAGAAATAATTGAGATATACTATGGACCTTTTCATAAAAAAACTACTTCATTTTGACACACACCAGTAATCAACGTTTAACATGAAAAGTCTCCAAAAGGAAACAAGAAATAAATGACAGCTATTTTCTCATAGCCTTTCTTTCCTTGTTGTCTGAATGTTTCCCAAGTGTAATTTAAACTTTCCTTTTTCGATGTCAATGTCACTTTCTTACACAAACAACAGGCACAGTAAGTAAGGACTTACTTTCATCATTTTCTTGGTTTCGCGGTTAAGAACTAGCTCCAGTGCAAACACCTCACCCGCTGTGGGTTGCTCAAGCATCTCCTCCCCTTCCTCTTCCTCCTCCTCTTCTTCCTCATCATCTTCAGTCTCTCCGAGCATGGAGTCAAAGACCTTCTGAACCGACTTACTCACCCCATCTGAAGTTTCTCCTAAGGAAAGACACAGTGAGGTGGGGAACAAAGAGCTTCCGCTCACTCAGTGGTCAAAAGGAAAAAGAACTTTCCAGTCATCAAGGCTGCAGGACAGAGCCCACTTGGTAGAGCGCCGTGGACAGCCGAGGGCCAGAGAGCAAGGCCACTGCCTTCACACATTACCTCCAGCATCAGCTCCAAGTACTGAGGCTCCCAATGTGCCCAGAACAGCCTAGCACACAGGGCAAGCACACTGAATGCTGCTATTAGCATTAGAAAAGGATTAGCATGGGAAGAAAACACTGCCTCGAGCTTCACTGACAACTTAGGATCCCACTAAGGGATTTTTTTACATTCATAATGATGTCCTAGATTGATCAAGAATAGGCTAATTCAGAAGCTACTTTTCAGCTGGGCATGGTGGTGCACGCCTGTAATTCCAGCCCTCAGGAGGCTGAGGCAGGAAGATCCACGTGAGTTCCAGGCCACCCTGGGCTACACAGTGAATTCAGGGCCAGTCTGAACTACAAAGTGAGACCCTGCCTCAAAAAAAACAAACAAGAAGCTACTTTTCTGGCTGGAGATTTAGCTCAGTGGTGCCGCCGCCTGCCTCCCGGGACCAAGGTCCTAAGTTTCATACCCGCTACCAAAAAAAGGATGCAGCTACTTTTCTGTTAAAACAGAAACATGTAAAATGTTATAAGAAAAGTTCTAAGAAAATAATTGACACTTACTGTAAGTGCACAACATTTGTCTTCAAAAAACCCTTATGCATATTTCACCTATGTGAAATACTTCAAACATCAAAGGTTAAGGAAAGTGAACATAGCAATTTTTAAAAAGCCACATGTTCTCAGCAAGAGGTAAGTATTGATAGGGAGTTATGTGAATCATATTTGAGAATTCTGAACATGCAAAATAAAGTGTGTAAAATTTATCAGAGAAACAAAGGAAAATCTGATGATCATCTTCATACAAACAAACATTGTTGAAATTCAACATCTATTCCTAATAATTCTTAGTTAAGTAGAAATGAAAAGGTGTATCTTTGCTTTGATAAAATCTTTCCACCAGCATAGTTTTGAATTTTGAAATTTACTAGGGCTGACACAGATTCTTGCTATTCCCACTTCCATTTTACACTTGTCAGGAGGTCCTAGCCAATACCATAAACTAAAAGAACAGGCATAAAGACTGCAAGGGAGAAATAAAATTATCCTTACTCACAGATGACAGATTATATATGTAGAAGATCCAAAAAGATCTACATACAAGCTCAGGATAGGTGAATTAAGTAAGGTGCAATACATAAAAGTTAACTGCAGCTGGGTACATGGTCCCAGCACTGGGGCAACTTAGTGACTCAGTAAGACCCTGTCTCAAAAGAATTTTAAAGGGTAGGGGAGGTGATGGAGCTCAGTGCAAAGGCCTGGGTGCAACCACCAGTACCACCAACAAATGAAACTTTTATGTACCACCAAGAACGAGTCTAAAGTAAAAAGACCCTATTTGCGTGGTGTACAGGAAAGGCACTGGTGGACACAAACGCAGCAGCAGGATTCAGCGATGTGCAGGAGGAAAAGCGGTCCTAGCTCGCACATATTCCAAGGAGACGCTGCCAGAGCGCGATCCAAACCAAGCCCATCTCCTGCGATGAACACTTGCTCTCACTCACCAAGCGTCTGGGGCAATTCCTGCTAGGAGAGGATTATCCCAGCTGAAGCCAGCCAGCTCGGTGCCTGCGGCTCACCACGAGCCACAGCCCCTCTCGGCTCAGCCCTTCCTTCCAGGCAGGGCCTGAAGGCTGGCTCTCGGTCAGCTCCAGGCAGTGAGAAGAGCGGTCACTGCATCTCCAGACCCACTGTGGAGAGCAACTCCTGCCCCGAGCGCACACGAAGAACCCGCAGGTTGTCAGGACAACGTCAGCCCCTTTCCCACCCCACTTGCCTGGCAAAGCAGAAAATGAACACTACTTTTCTCTCCTCTCTGCCCCTCCTCTCCACACGGTCCAGGGAGATAGGAATAAGCCTCACTTGCTTTCTCTTGAGTGTGTATTTTACTTTTTCCATTTTTTGTTTGGTACCAGGGATGGAACTCAGGACCTTGCACTTGGGAGGCATGTGCAGCACTACTGAGCTAAATCCCGGGCCCTCTGGGTGCATATTTTAAAGGTTTATTTGTTCCGTGAAGAAAGAGCCAATCTCTCCTCCTACCTCCCCAAGCCAGAGTAGCTTAGTTCTCAAAGAGGCCCCACACGCAAAGCTACTATCTAATTGACGGTTCAGCATCTCAGCTAACTCAACTCCAGCAAATGGATTCCATGAGGAATCATCAGCATTCTGATCTTTAGGAAAGTGAACCAATGACTGGAAATCTATTCATTTACACATTAAGGTCATCGATTACATATTGGGGTGGGGTGCAAACTGGGGGAGGACAGGCTACAGGTAGTTACCAATTGAGAGGGTCAACTTAAAAAAGAACGACTTAGAAAGGCCCCAGCTGGGGCAGGAAGATCTCCAGGCCTGCCTGGGCAATGGAGGAAGGCTCTGTCCCAAAAGAAAAACGACTAGAGATATAGCTCAGGACTTCCTGAATTCAAGCCCGAGGACCACAAAATAACTAACTCAATAAATATAAAAGGGCTCCTAAAAGCACTGATGTGATCTGAAACACTTTCCAACACCGGAACTCACGAAATCCACTGACTCAAAGTGTACTTACTGAGCCAGGCACGGTGGCACAGGCCTGCAATCCCAGCTACTTGGGAGGCTGAGGTAGGAGGATCACAAGTTTGTGGACACCCCGGGAAACCATGTGAGACCCTGTCTCAGTTTTAAAAAGAGCTGGCCATGTACCTGGGTACCCTTAACATTTAGGGCAGGTAGTGAACTGTCTCCATGTACCTTCACTGACATCTCTGACGTGGGATTTGCTAGAGTTAATCCCTGAGGATGAGGGAGCTTCAGAGTCATCCGCATTTTCTTCGGCTGATAACTTTCCTTCTTCCTGAAGACTCTGCGATTGAAAGTTTTAATTTATTCCAAAATCGAATGAAGGTTTAGCCCTGCCCAGTGAAGAGGGAACTGGATTTATTTTCTATTTATAAAGCCTGAGCCTACCCAAGCACAGGTGTGGAATCTAAATCTGAATTCGGTCAAAGTATTTCAAAACACTTTACTTGGGTCTCATTCTTCCATCTAAGTCATTTGTAAAAAATCAATTTTAAAATGCCCACAGTAAGACTTAAAATCGCATGATTTAAGAAACAATTCCTTTTATTTCCCAAGGTTTGAATACGCCTCTGCACTCTGGTATGGAGACCACACGGAAAGCTTAGCTACTTCTTAATAAGTATGAAAGGCAGCTCGGCCTCAGGTTCCAGCCGAGCCACAGAGCGGCCCGGGACAGAGGCCGGGGCCTGCTGGGCGCTCCAACCCCAAGCCCGACCAGCGCCCAGCTGCGCCCCAAACCAACGGGACCCGGGCACAAAACCCCGGGGCGCGGGGCCTGGGGCAGCTGAGACGGGAGGGCGACCCGGCCCGGCTCCTCGCCTTCTTCTCCCGCGTCTTCCTCTCTTCTCTCCGCCGCTCGAACTCCTCGAAGGAAATCTTCCCCTCCAGGTAGTCGATGAGCTCGGGGCTGAAGCCGGACATGTCTGCAGCGCGGCTCGGGCAACCCCGGAAGCCCGACGGGGAAGCCGGAAGAGCACACGGGGACTGCGCGGCGTCCTCCGGAGAACCCGGAGGGCTGAGGACGAACGTTCCGGGATATAAGTACGGACGCAGCCCGCCCCCTGCAGGCAGGCAGGGCCTTTTCCTTCTGAGCTCCTGAGCGCAGAGACTGAAATGCAGTGATCTCCCTGGGTTTATATGGATGCAGCCCAGTCCCTGATGAGTTCCTGAGTTCTGAGGAAGCCAACAACAAAATAACCAATTTTTTTCACCGAAATGCAAGTTTCTTTTAAATCCTGTATGTTGAAGAACTGGATTAGAAGCTAAGTTACAACTGGTCATTTAAATAAATAGAGTCACCTGTGATAAGTGGCCACTAGGCAACTGCGCTCTTCCTGTGCTGTACTTATCTATAATTAGCTCTGGTTTGAGTGGCCAGGTGCCCTGAGGACCCACGATGAACCTGGGAAATTTTGGAGCTATTTTTGTTACTTCGAATAAAACTCTCACATCTTTTGGTACAGGACTGTCTGGGCTGGTGGCTGAAGGGAGTCCTGGTCAGGGGAGGCTCCCCCAAAAAAGAAGCATGTCTCAGACATTACAAAAGTAGGAATCCAGCTTTATTTTCCAACAAAGTACTTATAGTCATTTTACTAAGACATAGTAAGACAAAACATTCTGGGCAACACTGCAGGCCATGTGGCTCATGCGTGGTTGTCTATACCGATTCATTTTATATTACGAAGCTCCACTGTGGCCTGTGCTAAACTCAGGCATTGTGTCCTTAGGTCCTCTCAGACGTCCGGGCTTTGACACATCTCACAGCAGCCTCCTATAATGACTTCCTGGATGTTTATGGAACCATGAACTTGGTACATATGGTAACACAAGCTGAGGTTGAACTCAAGGCCTTTGAACTGAATTACATCCCTGAGTGAGCAGATTAGGGTGTGGCAGGACTGGAAAAAAGATATACCTGTTAATTACAAAATCCCAAAACACATGGACAGAACAGTTATCAAAGCCCTGCACATGGACTTCTATCGAGAACTTGAGTAGGTTTTCCATAGGACAACCTAGACCCTGTGTCAGCCTGAAGAGAGGGTGATACAAAGAGGACGGTCCATACTGAGTTTTGGTCACTGTGTTCTCTCCTGCATGGTGGCCTATCCTCATGCTGTAGCCTGTATTTCTTTTCCTAGTTTTATTTGGCCAGAATTTGCTCTGCCCAGCCTGTTTTCCTGCCTTTCATAAAACTTTGCTACCATTTGTGCTTGTCTTAGCTAATTTTTTGCTCAGAACAGAAAGAACCTAGAAACCACCTCCAGAAGGAGACTCTAGCATACCAAAACCCAGTAACATTCCTAGATCTTTTTAATTTTGAGACAAAATGGCGCTAATTTGCCTAGACTTGGGTCAAACTTCTGATCCTCCTGCATCAAACTCCCAGAGTGCTGGAATTACAGGCGTGTGCCACCACTTTTGGCTTCCTTATATTTTGTGTTTAAGATTATTAGGCCAGTGGGAATAAATGTGCTTTAAAGAAAAAATTTAAATATTTCTTCACCAAAATGTCTTGTTCTCTGTCCCAATCAATTTACTTTCCAAGTGTTCTATGTAATTTGGTCTTCACTATGGTGACTGTTCTCCTTAATTTCTTTCCACTTGTTCTGCCCCATGTGTATGTGTTTCACTCTCCAGTTATCCTTTGCTGTGAAAGCTGAAGTTCTCCCACCATTTACCCCTTAGATTTCATCACCTGTGTACCCTCAAGTTTCCCTGTTTTCCCAGGATGCGGTGGTGCACACCTGTAATTTCTGAGGCAGGAGGTTAGATGCAAGTTCGAGTTAGAGGCCAGCCTGGGTTACATAGTGAGTTCTCAAACTCTCCCTTTCCACAGGCTCTGTCTCAGTCTATAAATACGTTCATCTGGACTCCATATTCTATTCTTAACTACCACCTGAGGTAGGATAGAAGAAACACAAACTATGTAGGTAGAAAGGAGACTCAGAAATTGAGATTTTACTAATTGTACTTTCAAGAAAAACTGCAGCTTCAGGACATAAACCCAGTTGTTTTTTCTTCTTCTTTCTCTTTCTCTTCTCTCAGAACACAATAAACCCGGCCAATTACATTCCTCCTACAAATGGGTTTTCCCCGTGCTTATTTGGAAATGATCCTCATTCACCTGTGAATAGACCACCTTTAAAGATTTCCAGTATATAAAAACAAAGACTTCCTGAGGAACGGATCATTATCTCACTAGAGGTGGGCCATCCTCTCACCAACCAGACAAGACCATGACTGTAGATTATCAAATTTCCCAGATTTCCACCACCCAAAACACATCAAGATCCTTAACTCCCAACTGTAGAGCATCTCGTTTCTCTGAGCACCTGCACCCTGCTCTTGAGTGCATCTCATATCTGAAACCCTTCTCTTTCCTCTTACTGCAAATTCTTTTTCCACAATGAGAGTCAGTGAACCCACAAACTTCTTCTACAAAAAGGTGGGTTAACTTCTTAATCTCAGCCTCAGGAGCCCTCAGACCCAAACTCATACCACCCAAGTTTTCTTCTTTTCTCAACAGTCAACAAAGCATCAAAAACTTGGTATGATTTCCTTCCCTAATACCCATTTGGACCACCTGCTATCTTATGCATATGACACACATTTTTCGGCATAATCCTTAGAAATGGCTACTGTCACTCCTGATGTAACTGGTGGGACTCAGGCCTGGATCCAAGCTCCAGCTCTCTGGATTTCTGGGTTTGTTCACCTGCCTGTAACCAAGAATAAAAGAAAAGCCCAGAAAAATGAATTTATTCACAAGTTGGCCAAGCGGAGAGGGCAGCTAGTTCATCCCCACCCCTTTAACAGAGGAACACACCATTTTATAGAAGGGGTAGGATGAAAGCCAGATGTCTATGGGTGGATTTAGACAAGCTGTGGTCCAATAGCTGGAGGTGTTGGGCTTACACTAACACCACAGTTCTCTATCTGAAAAATACTCTAACCAGGATCTTTTATTTTTATTTATTTGTGTGTGTTTTGGCGCACGGAATTGAACTGAGGGGCTTGGGCTAAGCACACTTGGGACCCTGGTCTCTGACTTCAAGTCCCTGCTTCAAATTATAATGTTCTTTGTCTCCCCGTAGTGGAACTATTTTCAGCTCCTATCCATTCCCATGATCTGGATTTTGCCCATATTGTAGCCATGTCTATGCTCTCCTACATGAATGTTCTTTTAGAGACACTGTGATAGCCAGCCTGACTCCATTTGTGTAAAGTCGAGTAATTCCAGGCGGCCACCTCCCCCTTCCCTCTTGGGAGTCCCCTCAGTTAATCCATGACAGAACGCTGGGGCCTATGTGAGTTTGCAACTATGTTATCTTTACCCCCTTGTAAATAGGATGCTCTGCATCTGTGTAAATCTGCAACTCTGTTATCTTTTTTTTTTTTTTTTTTTGGTAGTGGGGATCAAACTCAGGACCTTGTGCTTGCAAGGCAGGTGCCAGAACCACTGAGCTAAATTCCCAGCCCCTGCAACTATGTTATCTTTACTACCTTGTAAACAGAAGACTTGCACCTGTGTGTTATTTTGTTTTAATTAAACTGTGTGAAACTTACCCTGACCCCCACTAATTTAGCAAAGTTCTGCTCCTGTGAAATTCCGCTGGTGTTCTCCCTCTCCCTAAGCCCTCCATACATAAAGAGCCCTAAAAATGACCCTGCAAGCTACTTTTCTTTTGTCTTCTAGAGTTTTTCTGGCTGGATCCACTCTGGAATGCTGGCTGATGATAATAAAGGACTATTTAATTCAGAGTGTGGTGCATCTCTACAGTTCTAACTCACCTGGTCCTATAACGACACTACCTATAAGCATCTTGAGAAGAGCACTAGCAGGATGTACCTTGGAAACTCTACTCTTAGCATATGTGTGTACTGAAAACATCTCTGTGAATTAAACCGGGTGCAACTGAAAAGGCCTTTGCAACTTTGAGCAAGGGAGTTGAGGTGAAGGAAATGCAGCTAGGACGCAGTCAGGGTTAAAGGTAAGTTAGAAAGCCGGTTCTGGAACCATCTTTGTAACAATGCAGGTGAGGGTGAGGGCATTAGGTTGCCAGAATGAGAGCCAGGACACTCAGGCAGGAAAGAAACATCTCACAGCAGAAGGCTCCCCATTCTCCTGAGGAAGGGTCCTGGGACTCCCACCTGGACCTTAAATATGGGCAGTGCCAGGGTGGGGTGTGTTCTGGTGACGCACAGAAATCACTTGCAGAAATGTCCCCTGAAGTTTCCAGGCAATCAGGTGTTACAGTTGAGTGGGCCAAAAATAGTCCAGGTTCTCGTCCAGTAGTAAGTAGCTACATTTACTGAAGATTGCAGGATGATAGCAGCAGGAACAGGCAGAAGGATGAAGTGGGGAAAGGAGGCTTGATAACTCACCTTCTGGCATTTATAGGGTCAGATAGCTTTGACCAAGGCACCTCCCACTGTCTCTCTCACTGAGGTCTCCAGTCTGCCTGAGCTGGAGCATGGGTAATCTTTAGGGTGCTGCAGCATTCACCGTGGAAAGAAGGGAAAGGAGTGACTCACTCAGTTCCTTTGTTTCTAACTGTACAACAGGGAACTACTAAGGGGCAGAGTCTCCAGCCCTAACTCTCCTACTATTGTAGATAGGTAAGTTAGATATCTTGTAGGCAGTTAGACAGGGCCGGAGCGAGGAGCCCACATTCACTGAAGGCCAGCATTGTAAAAGAAGAGAAACTATTACACCTGCATACTTCCCCTCAGGATGAATAGCAGTGATTGATATTCTAAACAGGTATCAGTCACCTGCTTGGGGGACCAAGATCCTACCCACCCTTTCCAGGAAAGGTCCCTGACTGAAAATTCTTGTACTGTTGTTCCTTGCCTTGCTTCTCCATTGGATCCCCATCTAATCAATATTACCTAAGCGACTGTACTTGTCGTAATCCTATTGGCTGATCATAGTTTTGCCCACCTTGTGATTTCCCATTGGATCAGTATTATCTAAGCAACTTTACTTGCAATCTTACTAGCTGACTATAGATTTGTCCCACCTGAACCTTCCTCACCTTGTAGCTTTGTTCCATAAAACAACTTTGAGAAGCAGGGTTGGGGGGCACCCACTTTCTGGTCCCCCTTCTGTCTCTCTTAGAAGCTTTCTCTCAAATTTTTCTTACTCTTGAATGGGATAAAATAAAATAAAATTTATTAAAAAGAAAAAAAAGAACTAAAAAAAATAAATTCTTCCTACTCTTAACCTCTGTTGTTCCTAGAATTTATTCTTGGATTTTAGAGAACACAAACTCGAGCCTAGCATGTTGGGAGTTACTTTTCCTTGTTTGGATTGTTTTGCTTGTTTGGATTACTTGTCGCCCAATATCACTAGGGGAAAAGAAGAGAATCCAGTGAGGAGGCGTGGTTACTAATAAACAGACCATGCTTGCAGGGCCCCAGTGGCTCAGGCTGGCTTGCTTTGGCTGGCCAGGAACATAGGAACAAGAAGTCAGGAAATACTGATTCATGGTGAAGGGGAAGGGAGCATTGAACTTACAGGGGAGGATGGTTTTTCCGCTTGGGCATTTTGACGTCATGAAAATTGTTTTAAAGATCAGAGGTAGCAGAATAACTTGGAACTGTAATCTTTCTGATTTTCTTTTCTCTATTTCCTTGTCATGATTTGTCCTCTGGTGAGTCAGAAGCATCCACATTACCCCAAAAGGAAGCAAAATTGTTATAACGGTAATGGAAACACCAAGAAAAAACATTTTGGCCTTTCAGATAGATACTGGAGAATCAAAATGGGAAATCTGAAGGAGGCAGAGCTTGGGATTTAGGCCCGGAAAACAGAGTTAAAAGAGCACAGAGGAAAGCTGACGCCATTTGTCCTTGCCAGGCTCAGGGCCAAGCGGAGCTGTGGCTCTTGGGGAGCCGTTTTCCCATGGGCCTTTCGATGTAGGGCACCACATAATTGAGGCTCTTGGCTTTGGGCACATACTCTGTACAGGTAGAACACTAGGCTGGGCAGACCACTCCCCTCCAGCCACTGGAGCTGGGTGGCCCCCCTAGGGCCGTTGCATAAATCCCCACCAAAGCACATGTGGCCCCTTTTCCTTTGGACCTCTCCCCTCTCTCTCTCATCCCGGCACCATTTCTCTCTTTCTAAACTTCAACAAATGTAGCCGCTTTTCTTTCACCATCAGGCATACACTTTGCAGTTCTTTGCTTGCCACCCACGAGAGCTTGAAATCTATCTGTGGGATCCGCCTCCTGGGGACAGACCCACTGTACCCAGTGCACCTGTGGCCCACGTATGCAGCTACCCATAGCGATCCAGGAAAAGAGCTACTTCCAAGAAGAATGTGGGCATCAGTCACTGGGCCCTGTAAGGACAGGAGGTTGGGGAAAGACAGGAACTGCCTGCGTGCACCTGCCTCCTCAAGGAGGCTATGGGGGTGAGGGCGATGTAGCTAGGGGGTCTGGTGTCTCACAAGGCCTCCCTCTGCACACGGGGGCACGAGCACATCTCTCTGAGACTCAGGCAGCTCCCAGAATTCATGTCCCTTTGCTTCCATTTCAACTCTTGTCGATATTTGCCACTTGCTCTCCTTTGCTATGACTGTTAGGTCCTTCAATAGTTTACACTGAAAGTTGGGATACATTTTTAGAGAGCAATTTAAACCCAATCTCCTATTATATAATGAACTACAATAAGAAGTAATCAAAGTCCCTTTCAAAGAAAATATGGATTAATGGTAATAAATATTAAAAACAAGTTTAAAAGGCAAACTTAAAAAAAATCTAATTTGGAAAATTGTCATCTTTTTACCTCCTGTTATTTTTTTTCCTTCAAATTCAGGTGGTGCCCAAGATCAGTATTTATGGTTATAGAAGGAAAAATGTGCGAGGCATTGCAGCACATGCCTGTAAACCCAGCACTCAGAAGGCTGAGGCAGGAGGATCACTATCAGTTTGAGGCCAGCCTGGACTACATAGTGAGACCTTGCCTCAAAAAAAAAAAAAGGACAGGGATTTAGCTCAGTGGTTCCACCACCTGCTTCTCAAGCACAAGGTCCCAAGTTCGAGCTCTGGTACCAAAAAAAAAGGAAAAACACTTCAAAAAACATACATAAGCCGGGTGTGGCGGTGCACGTCTATAATCCCAGCACTTGGGAGGCAGAAGCAAGAGGATCACTGTGAGTTGAAGCCAGCCTGGGCTACATAATAGAGTGCAAGGCCAGCCTGAACTATATAGTGAGACCCTGTCTCAAAAACAAAAACAACAAAAAACACACATAAATCACATATGTTTCAAAGCCCAAGCTTTTTATATGTACATCTGGAAACACAGAATAAAATCATTACAAATGGACAAATGTGGAGAGGGAAAACACACACAGAGGTTCAGCTACAATCATGATTGAATATTTCTAATGAGCAACTTCTTCTGTAGTTTTACAAAGGCCAGACACCTGAAAGAACAAGAAAATGTTACAACGAATAGAAAGCAAAGTATGTGGCCAACACAAAGAATCCCAAATCAACACATTTCACGAAAACTTTTGGTCTTCACTTTCTAATCAGATGTTGGGAATGCATAGCTCCTAATTATGAAACATACTCCAAATCAGGAGCTCTGCTTCTTTCACAAAGCTGAATCATTCCTACCATGACACCGCCAGCTGGGCACCTCCTCAGCTTCCTGTCCTAAACTGTGGATCACCCCCTTCCACACACACGCTGATTATTTATCTGGTATTTGCTGTAATATTTTCTAGGAGCTAGAGATTAGTGTCTGCAATTTATAGACAGAGAAACTGATGTTTACAACCAAGCTATCTGCCTCACACTAAATTAGGAACTATAATATTAATAACTATTCACTGTTTGGGCGTCTGATCCCCTAGGGTCTATGTGCGCAAAACAGTGAGGGGAAAGCTCCATTAATATTATTTTCTATCTATTTTTGTAAATAGATTTTTGTATCTATTTTCTATGTATTTATCCATTACTGGGAGTTGAAACCAAGACTTCTCTACCACTAGGCTACAACCTCAGCCCTTTTAATTTCTTATTTTTGGACAGAGTCTTGCTAAGTTGCCCAGGGTGGCCTTGAATTTGCAACCTTCCTGACTCAGCCTCCCAGATAGCTGGGATTACACATATGCCACAATGCCCAGCTATTTTATCATTTTAGGACAATATTCAAGTTCATTTTCCATATGGGAAATTGCATCTCCTTTTTAGAGTACAAGCTATCATTTAAAACTCATCACATTTAAGAAAAATAATGATGAAAACCTTTCACAAACACAGTGAAGTACAACAATGGTATGATTCTGTGCAATTTTTAACCATTCACTTCTGAAAGAATAGGAGAAGATTTTAATTATGATTTGATTCCCTTTATCATTCAGCCAAACAAAAAGCTAATGCACTAGAACCATAATGTATTTGCTTGGAATGTACCACACCTGCTGTTTTTTAAATGGCACACAATTATTTGATAAGAATGCTATAGTAATAAGAATAGTAAAATTCAAACTTCAAATACACAACTAATCTTCTGTTGTGTTTTGCATTCCAAGGGTCAAACCCCAGACTTCAAACATGCTAGGTAAACACCCCATACCTCCAGCCCAAAAATACATGAAAATTTTTTCCTATTAGAAAAATTTCATCTTTACTAATAATTTACCTTGTTTTTATTTAAGTCAGAACATTTGGGCTCAAAGATATATATAACACTTTCTCTCCAAAAGAACCATTCTTTTCACTTATTTCCCATTTAGCCCAATGGGTCAGTTTGACATATTTCTTTATATATGATTTTTCCATATAATTTAGTTCTGTGACCTGGCCTGACAAAAAATACGTATAGGTAAGAGTGTGTGTTATTTCACTAATTTAATAATACTATTAAGAGTGACAATTCTATTGTTTTAATATATCTCTCCCTAGAAAACTATGGTTTAAAAAAACCATAACTGGGCCGGGGATTTAGCTCAGTGGTTTCGCCACCTGCTGTGCAAGCACAAAAACCTGAGTTCGATCCCCGGTACCAAAAAAAAAAAATCATAACTATCATTTCTCTTTCTCTTTTTTGGGGAGGGGGGCGGGTACCAGGGATTGAATTCAGGACCTTGCGCTTATGAGGCAGGCGCCAGAACCACTGAGCTAAATCCCCGGCCTGACTATCATTTCTCTTTAAAACAGACTCTAAAATATCTGAACCAAATCCAACTATTAAAGGTAATGAGTATAATCAGACCTGAGCACTTATTTCTAGGGGGAAAGAAAATCGTGTTCCAAATTTCTAATTCATGGCTGAGTTGTAGCCTGAGAATAAGAGGACAACTTTTTACCTGTGCTCAGAAGAAAGCGTCAACCTCGGAGGTCGCTGGGGAGGAGGTTTTCCTCTGTTCTTCATAGTCCGCAAATGCAGAAGTGATATTCTCTAACTGGACCGAGAGCGGCCTGCGATTGTCACTTATGGAGAAATTACTTGGAAATTTCCCAAGATCAAGACCTCTGCCCTTAAAATATGCCTGAAGGGTCCTGAAAAACTAAAGAGAGAAGGAAAATGTTCGGTGCCATATGTAAATAAAATACTAAAAATATTCCAAAGTAGCCCCTCCCCCCACTGACTCTAAGGGTATCTAGGAGCAAGGACTTTGAAAATCCAGGGTGAGAAGTACAAAGGATAAGCACTGGCTATTTCTTCTCCTCTCTGCCTACATTGTTGCTGACATTTTAACCTACAGCAAGGTAATTCATCACTTTGGTGAAAACTGAGGGAGGTATCAAGTATTCAACAGCACCCCCAGGCAGAGGCTTCATTGCAAAAATATCTGCTGCCAGATCAAAGCAGGATTGAGCTCCACAATGGTCACTGTGGTGTCATCTGTCTGTCTGTCTGCAGGGTGGATCTCAGCCCTAGTCACTCCCTGCAGTAGTTCCTTCACTGTCCCTGGCTTTTCAGGTTTCCCTTTGGAAATGAGCACACAGAGGCTGTGCAAAGTACTATCCGTGTGACTGTTCTAACTCTACATTGTTAATTCACATATTTTCTTTAGAAAAACCACAATTTGAAATAGTTGTCTCAGTGTGTTTATTGTATTTATCATACTTTTAAAAGAGAATTTTTACTGATCTTTTGAATTCTATTTTATAGATAAATGTATGCTGAAAATATAATTAGGAACCTGATAACTATGCAGGGTTGATTTCCATTTTTTGCAGTTAAATTTTGAAAATGGTCATCCATTTTATCATCAGCTAAATCTATGTTGTGCGAAAAGCAGTTGCCTGTCACATTCTTGATTTTGTGTATGTGTTACAAATCAAGGCTATAAATTCAAAGCATGTATAAGATGATTTACAGAGACAAATTTGTTTCTCCTTACAGAAACAAATGTGAATTGGCCTGAGAGATACTAGGACCCCTACCTCTAGACCAGCAAAACTGTGGTCCTGCCCTGCTGGTGCCCTCCCTGACCCTGGGGGATCTCTCAGAGTGGGGGTGCAGAACTCCAGGCAGGGCCTCTCCCCCCAGAAGCCAGCACTCCAGGTGTGTTCTCACCAGATTGCGATTGCGGGGGTTGCTGAGTGGCTTCCACGAGTCATCCTTTCTAAGTGTGGCTCCAAGAACCCGCCCAGGGAGCACCAGAGCCACACACAGCAGCAGGAGGAGCACCTGGGACATAGTGTGTCGCATGTGGGTGACAGCAGGGATTGGGCACTGTTGATGGCTTCCAACAGAGGACAGAGAGAAAGGGGAAACCTCTGTAAGGAAGACAAGAAAGGAAGAAGGATACACTGATTCACCTAAATTTTGCAGTCATCTTTTTCTAGACTCATTTGCAAATGAGCTCCTCCAACCCCAGCTGGTTAGCTTGATGTAGATCATGATGGCCAGAGCATCTGGGACATCTGAGTATGCCCTTTTCACCTTTGAAAAAATGCATACTTAATTTTCCCCTGTAAGGTCAGACCAAGGCACGATTCAGACCACTGAGGCAGGCAAAATCAAAGCAACATGCGATGAGTTTACTGCCATCTGGGTGCAGATGGGCCAAGGGTGAAAAGACCGTTGGTACTGAGAGGAGAGTGTGCACAGTTGTTATAGGGGAGTTTAAGTAGGGGAGGGGGCACTGGTCAAGAGGGTGGAAAAGTTTAGAGTCCCATGAGTAATGGGCCTGGGGCTGGCTGATAAACAGGCCAGTGGTAGGGGCAGCAGGGTGGCTGTTGGCTTTCTGTTGTCTCTGTGCTCCTGTGGATGCGGGTAGCGGGTCTGCTTGGGGGAGGGTTTCCTTCTGGTTGGCTGGGGTCTGACTTGGGAGAGCTGTCATCCCTGCCTGTTGTGAGAAGGAGGAGGAGGAGGAGGAGGAGGAGAAGGAGGAGGAGGAGAAGGGGGAGGAAGAGGAGAAGGGGAAGGGGAAGGAAAGGGGGGAAGAAGGGGGAGGAAGAAACGGAGGTGAGGTTTAAGGACACAAGGGAGGAGCTCAGCCCTTGGCCCAGCAGTGGGCTTTGCAGGCACAAGGCTCACCCACCAGGAACATTCTGTTCTTCACACGAAGGCCCAGCCTGTC
>NW_004624854.1:285020-321862 GCF_000247695.1 Heterocephalus glaber | reverse complement strand
AGGAGGAGAAGGGGGAGGAAGAGGGGGAGGAGGAGGAGCTGGAGGAGGAGGAGGAGGAGGAGGAGAAAGATGGAGAAGGACAAGGAGAAGGAGAAGAAGTACACTCTTGTGACTTTTTCCAGTGTGACTGGGGACAGTGTGGGCATCCTGTGGGGAGACAGAGAAGAGGAGAAAGGTGGGGGAGGGTGGTTCAGTCTTGGAGAGAGGCAGTGGAGGTGTCAGGAGTGTGGTGCCCTGCTGGCCCTTTTCAAGGTTCAGCTGGAGGCTCTCATTGGGCTGCAGCATAGCGGGCAGTCAGGAGAAGTTGTCTGGATGTTATCCATTTCTGGATAAAATCTGTCAAAAATTTTATTATGCAGGGTTCAATCAATAATACTAGAAAGATCAGGACTAAGGGTTCTAACATGGAGAAAAGCTAGGACATCCAGGCTGCTTGGAAAAGTCCTTTTTAATCATTGGTAAGTCCATCTTTTGCCTGTTTTTGAGCCTGGCGGCTCGATCCGGGGGAAGGGGGGTGGTGCTGAAGCTAAGCCAGCAGCGAATATGAGGGCCAGGTGTATATATGTGAGTAGGAAGGGAAGATGGCAATACATAAGGGAGTTAGGTGTGGCTATACAGAGGATCAGGAGAAGGGTGTAAAGGTGGATTTTGTCTGGGGAGAAGTCACAGAGGGTTTCCTGAAATAGGAGGTCCTCAATTCAGAGGAGGAACGGAATCCACATGGAATCAATCTGAGGGTGGGGGAAAAGGAGGTGTTCTACCCAGGGCAGAAGGGGTTCCAGCAAATAAGCCTGAAGGGAGTGAGTAGCTAGCCAGAGCACAGTGAACCCAATGTGGTGGGTCTTTTGTTTTGTTAGTGACAGAGAAGGTAGCCACTGCTGTTTTGTTGAGGAGTTGGAGTGGGCCTTTTATTTTATATTGAGGGTGATATGTAAGATTCGTAAGGGCCCAGACCTGGGGAGGAGGCGGGACAACTGTATAGCTGGCTGCAGACATGGGAATGCAGAGCCAGTACTCTTTTGCTAAGGACAGATTGTGTCCTTTCAGCAGGGAATGAGTTAACTGCAAAATTTTGTGGAGATCATTGGGAACAGCAGGGGGAGCAGCTGGGGTGCTATAGCAGGGCTTGGAGAGAGAAAGAGGAAGGCTAGCTGGGTCCTAGGGCATAGGAAGGAGGAGGGGGAGATTTACTTGCATGAGTGTAAGAAGTGGTCCCATTTCTGAGGGGAAAGACAATTGAGTCAGAACTTTAAACAGAGGCTTTGCTATCAATTGTCAAACAGGAGGAAGGTGAGAAGGAAGGAAAACAGTTTGGTTTGTTCTGGGGAGAAGTTACACAGTGTCCCCTGAAAACAGAGATGTTTTATTCAGTTAAAATAGGATTTAAGGGTGGAAATATGAAGGTGGGCCAATGTAATTCATTACCTAATTTGTATTGTGCCCAGGGTGAAGTATAAAAGAAAATGAGATGTTTTGGCTTCAGGTCAGGGGTGAGATGGAGAGGTGTGAGATTTTTAAGAACACAAGCCAGAGGAGAAGAAGGGGGAATAGAGGAAGGGAGGTTGCCCATAGTGATGTCTGATGCCTGAAACTGGGGCTTTTGGGAAAAGGAAAGAATGTCTTCAGTTGGTTTCCCTGAAGCCAAGAGAGTGGGTGGGCAAACAAGTCAGGCATCCCTGAGATTGGGCAGCCATCAGGGGAACCTGGTTCCCAGAGTGTGACCAGTACTGGGTTTCGAGCACACTTTGAGCCAGAGCTGGGTCAGACAGAGCACTCTGGGTGAGGGGGGATGACAAGAGAAGAGTGGGCAGGCAGGCCTTGTCTAGGGTGAGAGGGAGTGAGATCCCAGCATATGTATTCCATTTGGGGGGTGAAGAGGATGAGTAAAAGAATCACTTACCCAACCTGAAGAGAGGATCCGGGTTAGTAGCAAGCTGCGGCAGGAAGAGGCCAGAGGTTGAATGCTGGGGGTGGCCTCAAAGTGCTTGGTAGGGGTCAGGGGAGGGAGCTCACTCAGACCTCCCTGTATGGGCCACCAAATGCAAGGTCAGACCGAGCACGATTGAGACCACCGAGGCAGGCAAAATCAAAGCAACATGCGATGAGTTTACTGCCGTCTGGGTGCAGATGGGCCAAGGGTGAAAAGACCGTTGGTACTGAGAGGAGAGTGTGCACAGTTGTTATAGGGGAGTTTAGGTAGGGGAGGGGGCACTGGTCAAGAGGGTGGAAAAGTTTAGAGTCCCATGAGTAATGGGCCTGGGGCTGGCTGATAAACAGGGCAGTAGTAGGAGCAGCAGGGTGGCTGTTGGCTTTCTGTTGTCTTTGTGCTCCTGTGGATGTGGGTAGCAGGTCTGCTTAGGGGAGGGTTTCCTTCTGGTTGGCCGGGGTCTGACTTGGGAGAGCTGGCATCCCCCAAAGAAAGTGGAAATTTTAAAACAAAACTGAATTTCAAAACCCTAAATTACTTATGTCTTAAAATAGCAGTTTTAAAAAGAAGAAGAATGAAAAAGAAAAGAAAGAAAAAGGAAAAAATGACCTCAGACACTCTAAGCTGAGAAATGCCCTGGCACACATAGAGTGTCTTCCTCCCCAGGGGCAGTGTGGGCACCAAGGGCAATAAAACTTACCGGAGTGTGGCTTCAGCCAGCCCTTGTAGGTCACCCTGCCTACCTCTGCTGAATCACTCCTGGCTACTTATACTGAATGGGTCAGCTGCAGGTTGGAGTCACTGATGTAGGCAGAGGGAATTGAAAAATAATGATTCCATTTTCATCCATGACACAAAGATCTTTGAGACTTGAGATCTTCAAGCTTCCTCAGAGGTACCTATTTACCTTAAAAATACAGCAGCCTCTCTGTAGAGCACTGAGCATTTATGTGGATTTTACAAAAACACACAAGGCACTTCCACAAGGCAAAGTGGCTTTCTCCTTTTGTTCATGTTTAGAAGTTATATCCACACCAGTTCAAAACATGATGAAGATGATCCTACCTAACAGAATTTTTAGAACAAATTAATAGCATTTTTAGAACAGGAAATTCTACTGCAAGAGACAAAAATTGTTCTTTTTTGTCTACACCTTGTATTTCTTCTTAGAAACTCAAAAACTTTATATGTTTCGAAAAGTGGCGTGGCTTACCATAGTACCCTTCAAAATAGAACAATAGGGCTGGGGATTTAGCTCAGTGGTTCCACCACCTGCCTCACAAGTGCAAGGTCCTGAGTTCGATCCTTGGTACCAAAAAAAAAAAAGAAAACAATAAGGTGGCATGTGCCTCATGGAAAGAGGAAAAATTACTATACCCACAGCCTCCCTGTGCTAAATAAATGCCATCTGCAGAAAACGGTTGGGTTGAGGCTGGCTTGATGAGTGTACAGTTGCTTTAGTGGCAAGGATACTGAACACAGTCCTGGACAAGCTCTTTTCTGAGAAGCTGTTGATCGAGACTGGGATTAGAACAACTGGTTGTGGTTTCAGCCATGCCATCTTTGTTGAGAGCCATGCTGTATAATTTTGGGAGAAAAATCATTTCATAATTAAATTATGATTAGGACTGTCTAAGGCCCAGTGTCACCTTGCCCGAGAGCAGCTATGGCATGGGGAAACATGGGGTCACAAGCTGAGGTCTGGATGGTCCCCTGATGCTGTGACCTCCGAGGCAAGATTACCTCAGCTGAAGACATCCTGGTTCCTTGGGAAACAAGTAGTGATATAAAAAAAGAGAAAGGCTTTGCCTGGGGGAAGGACAAACTTCTTATCAGCCTGTTATCTCATCCCACTTACTATTGTAAGAATGCTTTGCCCATCCACCTATGATCCTCCTCAACAAAAAATTACCACTGCCCTTCAGTCCCCCACAGTCCTTCTGAATATTGTGTGGACCCAATAAATAACAGCCAGCTAAGAGTATCTCATCTTTGCCCACTCTGGCCCTGACCTCTCAGCCCGCCATGTACTTCAAACTTACATCTCTATTGTCTTTCTTTAGCCCTCACTGCTGCCCCCCTTTCTAGGCAGATGGAGGATTCATCAGCCTCCCATAATCTTGACCCTAGGCCATCATTTGCTCATTCAGTCAACAAACTTTTATCAAGGGCCACGTGTGCCAGGAATTCCACTGGGCTTTACAGGTGAAATGGCAAGGTAAATGCAGCCCCTGCTCCCATTGATCAGACAGTGAGCAAGACAAACATGAGTCAAATCACTGTGCTGTAAAATGTAATTTGATTGAAGACAGAGTGTAAACAGGGAGATGGGAGTCAGTGTCAGGGGTCGGCAGGTTTCTGTGCAACATGACTGTGCTCTGGGCTGTCAGAGTCACCTGGGGGCTCCAGGAGACCCAGGGAGAAGAGTTTCAGACAGGCAAGCAGCTGCACTGGACTGGGGGCTGAAAAGGAACACAGTACATTAAAGCACCTAAAAATAAGCTGATCTCACAGGAGGGGAGGAGATGGGGAGGAGACATGAGCTAGCGGGAGAGGCAGCTGGACCCTTCCTGCCACAAGGAGGCTGAGTGAATGAAGGGTTTGAGCATCCAAGTGGCTCTCAGAGTGGCCTTTCAGAGAGATTATTCTGGCTGCAGCAGGGAAGGCAGACTGACCTAATAATAAGGATGCTCAAAGCCAGGTAGTGTGAGGGCCAACCTGACTCCATCTTGAGCCTCAGCGCCATTTTGTACCTCTGCTTGAGCTTGAGCAAAGCACCCAAAACCCCCACATCCTGTTGGCAATAAACTTGCTGCAGCTGCAGGATGTTTTGGAGCTCACCTAGTGTGTGTGAAACTTCCTTGTACCCCTCCACTAACCTGGAATGATTCTGCTTCTGTACGATTCTGCTTGCTCTCCTCTGGGCCCTCCCCAACTGAAAGTGATATAGGGGGAAAAGATGTAGCTCCCAAACCTACTAGATATCCGAAACATGAGTTTGTATTCTCTAAAATCAAAGAATGAATTCTAGGAACAATGGAGGTTAAGAGTAGGAAAAATTTATTGGGAGAAAGAAAGCTTCTGTCTAAGAGAGACAGAAGGGGGACCAGAAAGTGGGTTGCCTGCTCACCCCACATTTCAAAGATGTTTTATACAGCAGAGCCACATGGTGAGGTGGGTACAAAGTGGGACAAAACTAGAAGACCCAATGGAAATTTATGAGGCGGGGCAAAACCATGACCAACCAATAAGAGTACAAGTATAGTCACCCAGGTGATATTGATTAAATGGGGGTCAAATGGGAGAGCAAGTCACAGCAAGCCTACAAGGATTTTTAGGAAGGGTGGGGGTTGGGAATATCTCCTGGAGAGGCTGGGGTAAGACTTTGCCCCCCCCAGATGATCCATACCTGTTTAGAATGTCAATCACTGCTATTCATCCTAATGGGTGTGGTGGCTTCTCTCCTTTTACAGTGCTGGCTTCAGTGAATGTGTCTTCACTGTCCTCCATGTTGGCTCCTTGTGGGCTGGCCGCTTCTAACCGCCTACAAGACATCTAATTAACTTACCTATCTGCAATAAAAGCATGATTTAAAAGGAGAAATCAAACCACTTCCCATTGCTCAGGAACCTTTCTGGGCACTAGCCCCGCTCTGCCACCGGCTATAATAAATGGGCTCGAATCTGACACAGAGCGTGAAGCATCTCTGTGGTTCTAACTCGCTCCTCCACAACAGTAGGGCTATGGCAGAGCTCCGGGCAGCATGAGACCCTGTCTGGGGTTAAGGCAGCTGAAGCACACAAGTGTGCACCCGCAAGACCATGCAGAGGGATGGGAGTGTCCTGGACGTGGGTGGGTGGTGGAAGCAGAGCTAAGGGGAAGAGAGGCTCAACACCAAGGCCCAGGTCTCTGGATTACGTGGCTGCGTGGGTCAGGGCACCACTGGTGGAGATTCTGAACAAGGCCTGGAGGAGAGAACCCTGACTCCATCGGCAGCGTGCTGAGGACGTCCGGAGTTGCACAGATTCGGAGTCCGAGGAGAAGTCTGAGGTGGAAATACCAATCAGGAGTTGTTGGTATAAAAATGAGTGAGATAACCAGTAAAGTTCAGAAAGTGAGACGAAAACGGGCCCCACAGATGACTTGGGCTTTGAGGAGTTTTACCGTGTGACGGGCACAGACAGCACTCTGCAAAGAGACCCCAGAGGAGGGAAAGCCAGAGAATGCAACAGCAGGAGGAGAGGATTCTTGGACCGACCAAGAGCGGGTCTGTGAGCGGGCTGTGTGTGTGTGTGTGTGTGTGTGTGTGTGTGTGTGTGTGTGTGAGACTGTCAGACTGGGAAGGGTGGGGTGGGAGGAGAGACCGGGCTGCAGCGGCTCCTGAGAGGGGGAAGAGGAGGTGGCCCGAGGGGACCCTGCAGCCAGGGATGGTGGTGCTCATGGGGGACCAGAGCATAAACAGGGGTCTCAGGACGTCCCTGTCCTCACCACTCCAGGGCTTTGACCTCCAAGCACCTAATAACACTGAAGCATCAAGTTGTTAATGAGATGACAGCCAAGCCACACAGCTGTAAACTCAACGGTTGCCCAGATCCCCAGTGCTGATGGCACGGAGCCCAATCCACAGGCGTGGAGCTCTTTAAAAGAGTGGCTGGGTGAACTGGACTCTCAGAGCCACTGATCTTCCCATGATTTCTAGTTTTAGGTCCATTTGTATAAAAACACAGCTCTGCTGTTCCCACCACCTTTGTCCGAGCTTTTTCAGAGAAAAGCAAATTCAACACAAACTCACCCAGAAGATGGTTTGACTGATCATGTAATAGTCTCCTTTATTTATTTTTATTGTGTGTGTATGTTGCTGGGGATGGAACCCAAGATCTCGTACATGCTAGGCAAGTGCTCTACCACTGAGCTGCACCCTCAGCCCAAGCTCGCCCTTTGAATAGCACCCCGTGTAAAAGATATTTCTCATAGGACTAAAGATGACACCTGTTGTTAGCAATGGAGTTTCTCTGAGCGTTGAAAGAAGGACTTTTTTTTTTTTTTGGTACCGGGGATCAAACTCGGGTCCTTGTGCTTGCGAGGCAGGCGGCGGAACCACTGAGCTAAATCCCCAGCCCCAAGAAGGACAATTTTTAAAAGCATTCTTCTCTGAACTTTTATCTCTGTTTCTAAGAGTAGAATGTACTAGTGATGAAGCTGATTATGACATTTTTTTTCAGACTGCATCAACACTGCAGTAATAGATATTTTGCATTTATTTGGCAGAAAGAGAGATTTCAGGTTCCCAGTTAGGTGTAAATGATTCCCTTTGGCTTGTTCATTTAAAAAAGCCTTTGTAAAAGCAGCAGTTGGCACCTTACAGGCAAAGAGGTATTTCTAGGCCCAGAGCATTTGAATGAAGCTCTTTGCTGACATTTCTTGACTGGGAGTAAATAAGGGTACTCAGCACAGGTCAGCACACAGCAGAAGTATGACAGGTAGGTATTGATTGAATTATAAAATAAAATATATTATAAACTCAAATATAAAAGTGAGGAAAGGAAGATAAATGAAGAAAATATTATGGGAGGATTTTTTTTTTAGGTTTTCTGAGACAACATCTTGCTCTGTAATTCAGTCTGGCTTTGAACTCACCATGTAGCCCAGACTGGCCTCAAACTTCAGCAATCTTCCTGCCTCAGCCTCCCAAGTGCTGGGATTACAGGCATGCGCCACCATGCCAGGTGCCAGGGAGGAATTTAAAAATGATCTCTGTTGGGCTATGTAAATTTTCCTTTCTTCTGTCTCTGTTGTAGAAAAATAAAAAGCCCAGAGACAGCCTTGTATCATGAGGCAGGATGTAGAATTTCACCTCCTTTCTCTTCATTGCTTGTATAGTGCTCCCTCGGTGAGAAAGACAACTTTGGAAATGAGAGAAGGGTTGCTCATATGATTAATGGATTACACCAGGCTGCTTTCTGCTCATATCGATCACTGATATTTTGTGGAGTGGGTAGGTTTCAGTTTGATGGTAAAGGAGAAAAGAGATAAACCACTTGCGATGCACTGAACAGAACCAAAGAGCTGTGTTTCAAAGGAGTCACGGGGCCCTGGACGCCCCTCAGACACAGAAGCTCCAAGCCCTGTGAGCCCAGGAGAAGAAAGGCCCAGAAAGCACTGAAATTGGACTCTCTCCCTGTCTCCCTGGTCCTGGGACTTCGAGTCAGAGCGAGCGCTGTGAGGAAACAGCGCTGCTCTCCACCCTCCACGCTGTGCTGCCAGCCGTCAGCCCTTGCAGCAGCATCAGCCCTGAGTGTAGCATCAGCTTGCAGATTCTGTGGTCATTGATGAGCTGTGGACAGATCCCTGTTTTCTTCTTTGCTACCGCCACGTTTGTTTGAAAAATGTTAAAGGGGCATATTACAGAAGAAAAACATCTTCCTTGGTACAAAGTGTGGTCCAGGTGTCTTTACCTCTGAGGGCAGAGTGAGAGCCAGTTCTTTAGAAGCCTCAGACACGTGGAGAGAGGAGCTGGGTGAGGTCAGGAGGCCACTTTCTTTGAAAGCACTGGCTTGTCCTGGGTCTCTTTTCTCTCCGCAGCCTTCCCAAAGCACACACCAGGATCTGGGCTAGTCAGAGAGGCCCGACCAGCACACACCTGTGAACCCACCTACGGTTGAGCAATTGCAACTAAGGTGTAGGAGTCCAGGCACCAGAAGGCCAAAATCAGGACAACTGTGCTTGTGCTGAAGGCACCTAGGGCAGAGAGAGCAAGAAAGTAGACATTTAGACTCACAGTGTTTCAGTCCATTTTTGGTTTGACTGGGTACCTGACTCTAGGTAACTTTTAAAGAAAAGGGGTTTATTTTTGCTCATAGCTCTGCAGTGAGAACTCCAAGACGGCCTGGCTGTGTTTGGTGAGGGCCGCAAGCTGCATCAACTCATGGTGGATGGTGGAAAGCCATGTGGGCACTTGCAGGAACATGCAAGGGAGCCAGCCCTGCTCCTAGGACAGCTGACCTGCTCCCTCAAGAAGAGAATTAATTCATTCATGGCTCTGACACCTTCTAAATAGGCCCCACCTCCCAACCCTGCCACACTGGAGAATTGAGGTCCCAACACACGCCTTTTTGGGGGACATACTGGAACTTTGGGATTTCACCATGGCCACCAAAGTTCGGATCCTCTTCAGATGCCAGATACATCCAGTCCATCAAGATGGTCCCCAGGCCTTAACTCATTCCAGCAGCAACTCAAAAGTCCAAATCTCCTCTGAGACCCGGGTAATTCCTTCCAGCTGTGAGCCTGGAAAATCAAGTTATCTATATACAGTGGAGGTTAGGAATGGGATAAACATTCCCATCCCAAAAGGAAGAAATAAGCCAAAAGAAAGGAGTCACTAGCCACCAGCATGTTTGAAAACTAAGAGGGCAGAGATTACATCTTAACACTGCAGGATGATCTTCATTCCACGTGTTGCCTCCTGGACACACTGGAAGGCTGAATCCCTGAATGCTGGAGAGCCACAGCCCCCTGGCTTTGCAGGGCTCAGCATGTGCTTCTGCCTTCTTGAGTTGGAACTGCACACTGGTGCCCACAGATTTTCCAGGGCCAAGCTGCATGTTGCCACCGGGGCTATGGTTCTAGGGCCCACTAGGCGTTCTGCTGGACAGTCTCTGAGGTCGCTTGACCTTTGTGGAAGATTTTTCCTGGACTCTCGGGCAGTTGGAGAAAACTTTGAAACCTAAGTGGAAGCTACCACACCTGAGACTCTTGCTTTCTCTGTGCCTGCAGAATTTGCACCCAGGGACACCGGCAAGACTTAGTGCTTGCATCCTCTGGAGGACTGTGGCCTGGGCACCTTGCCCACTGGTGGAGTGGAGGAGTGCAGGGAGCAGTCCCGCAGTGCCCCTGGGTCTGAGGCTGTGGAGGGTGTCCTGCCTGGGACAGGAGAAGTAGCGGGGAAACCCTGAGATACCTTCAGGGCCTTTCTCCCACTGCCCTGACAACTAGCACTGGCTCCTATGTACTGATTTCCTCAACAAGCATCACTTGGCCACACTCAGTTCTCTTTCAACGTGGGAGGCTGAGAATCCTCCAATCTGTACGCCCTGCTTCCTTTTCATCTTTGGGGCATCCCTTTGCTCTTGTACCTCAGCAAAGCAGTTAAAAGAGAAAGGCATGGGTCTGTTCATGAGGGCTCCCCATAACCTGCACCCCCACCCTGAGGCCCCACCTCCCAAATCTGCGGCCTGAGGAATGAAGGTTCCACAGTGCCGATCTAGGGGACACACACTCAGCTGAGCACACAGAGCCCTAGATCCAAACTGCCCCAACTGGATTTGAGAACCACGTTCCCAATCCTCTGTCATTCAGGCCACATCAACATCTCCACAGTCAAAAAAGGGGTAAAGAACGTTCTCTAAACTACAGCAGCTGGACGATTTCTTAGGACTTTGCACACAGATTTTCATGGGTGAACTGCTCTTTAGTGGGCAGCACAGGCAGCTGGCTTTGCTTTTTGGCTCTGCAACTGTCCTTGGAGGAGAGAGAACAGGAGAAAAGGCCACACTGCTAAGGTCAGCTTGCTGGCCTAACACCCACTTCTTCATGTCTATAAAGACTGTAGCCTTGGTTGACATTTAGGCCCTGCATATGCGCGTTCTTGTCGGTGCCTTTGAACTCACTGCTGCTGTGGCCTGGAATGTCTCCTCCAAACCTTGTGTACCTGGATAACCTTTTCCTGTTCTTCAAGACTCAAATCAGACAGCTCTTCTTTTGAGGAGGTCACTTAATAATTTTAGCAGCTCTTACCATGTTGAATTAATGTCATATACTGAATGGGCCTCCCCATTCAGTACGGTGTAAACCTGTTCCTCAGTGTGATAGTGCTAATGGCAAGGCGGGCGGCGGGGAGGGGCAGTGAGGTTGAGCCCTCGTGATGAATCAAGTTCATGGCCTTATGAAAGAGACCCCAGAGTGCTTTCTTGCCCTTTTTCTGCTCTGCCAGACGTGATAAGAAAACAATAGTCTGCAGTCTAGAAGAAGGTCCTCACCAGAACTTGGCCATGTGGCTGCTCTGATATTAGATTTCCAACCTTTATAAGGATGAGAAATACATTTGTGTTGTTTGAGTCACCTGGTCCTTGGTACTTTTGTTGAACTAAGACAATCAGGATGACTACATTTCCTTTCATGTGTCTCGTGGTTTACAGGGTGAGGTTCATGAAATAGGCACTATGTCTTGTCATTTGGCATAAGGTATACATGTCTTAGTTACTTTCTCATTGCTAGAACAAAACACCAACATTCACAAGTTACAGGCAGAAAGGCTTATTTTGGCTCACAGTGTGTAGAGGTTTCAGTCTACAGTCAGCTGCAGCAGGGCTGCATGGCAGAGGGCATCACAGATGAGAAACAGTCCATGGCAGGGTAGGCAGAAGGCAGCAAAGCAGCAACAGGGAGCCTCTATTTCCCCTTTTATTCCAAACAGGCTTCAAGCTTATTGGTTGGTGCCACCCACACCCAGGTTGGGGCTTCTGTCTTCAATAAATTCATTCAGCCACTCAGCGCAACCGACACCTTGTCTTGTTCTCACAAGGAGAGATGGGGCAGATCCTGGACAGGACGGTGCTGGAGCCGGAGCAGAGAGCTGGTGACCCTGGCCTTGAGGAATGGGGTGGTGCAGCCACAAGCCAGGCCATGCTGGTGGCCAGCAGCAGCTGGAGGAGGAAAGGAATAAATTCTTCCCCAGAGGTGCAGAGGGGGCGTGGTGGTCCTGCCCCTGCCTCGCTTTTGGCTCAGTGACACTAATTTCAGATTTCTGGCCCCAGAACTGCAAGAGAATACATTTCTTTTGTATAAAGTCACCTGGTTTTTAGTAATTTGTTGCAGCAACCTCAGGAAAAGAAGACAGGGATGTGACATGTCAGGGTAATCATGAAGGAGGAGACCCACAGCTTGCCACAGTGCCTTAAATCTTACTGAACATACTGCTCCATGAAACATAGAAACTGGAACCAAATTCTTTGTTTCCTTTTGAGAAAGGCTGACTTTCTGTCATTTAATTTGGATTGAAATGTCTATCATGAACCCAAGATTTTGCATGAGTAAGCCTATATTTTTAACAGGTCTTTTTGACACAAAAGGGACGAGAACAGGGCCCATGACACACTATGGGGTTAGATAAGACCCTATCCATCCATGACTCACATAATTTTGTAATGTTCCACATGATTTAACCTTTTAATAGAGTTATTTAGGAAAAAACCACTACTTAAAAAAATAGAACCCTGTATTTCTAAGTACGTGTTTTATATGATAAAGGAAATAAGTTCAGAGAAGGAAAAATGAGGACCATTCAGATGGGTAATTCTTTGGATATTTTGGGATATAATTGGGCAAAGGATTCTAGGACTATTCATCAGTTGTGAGCTCTGGAACAGAACCAGTGAGCTTTTATCCTAAAGGAGGAAAATCAACAACAACAACAAAACCAAAATAAAAGTACCCCTCCCAAATGATGATTAGTTCTTAGCATTCTAGGAGCACTCTATGTACATAAAATGTTATGGAGTTATTTTAAATAGAATAGAAAAATAGCAAACCTTTATGCTCCCATCTCAGTGAATTCTGTGTCTGGCCTGGAAATCCATGAGAAATATCAGTAACAAAGATGATTTCATCCTAATCCTCCAACATTAATATGCATCCAGGAGTCATTGGAGGGCATTCTAGGTTTCGGCTAAAAATTATTACCTGTGTAGAGTACAATATTTAATTTTTTTTGTTTTTGGAGACAGGGTCTTGCTATGTAGTCCAGGCTGCCCTGGAACTCACAGTGAGCTTCCTGCCTCAGCCTACCCTGTGCTAGGATTACAGGTGTGCACCGCCATGCCTGGCCAGTGAGATATTTAAATACACAGAACAGCACATACCATGTGTGCTGATCAGTTCAGGGCAATCTGCACACCCATCACTTTCCACATTTATCTTTGCGTTGGAAACACTCAGAATCCTCTCTCCCAGTGATGTATAAATATGTGATCATTGTTGTCCACCACAGCTACCCCACAAGGCTACAGGCCACTGCAGGTCTCTCCTGTCCAGCCACATCCATCCCTGTTCACCTTTGTCTCTCAGCCCTCGGCCCTCGCCTCTGGCACCCCCGTTGTTCTGCTCTCCACATTCACGAGATCAGCTGACTCTACACAGGAGTGAGAACCTGCGCTCTCTGTCCCACTGTGCCTGACTTACTCCACTCAACGTCATGTCTTCTAGTTCCATCCAAGTGGCTGCAAGGACAGAATTCCCCTTCTTATGGCTAAAATATCACTGTGTGTATCTATTCTTTGTATTTTTTCTTGAGACAGGGTCTCCTTATGTAGCCCAGGGTGGCCTCAAACTCATGACTATACTCCTGCCTCAGCCTCCAAGTGCTGAGATTACAGGCATGTGCCACCACGGCCCTCTGTCTGTATTTATTTATTTAATTATTTAATTTTTTATTTTATTTTGGTACTGGGGATTGACATCCGGCAGGCAACGGAACCACTGAGCTAAATCCCCACCCTCCTCTGTCTGTATTTTCTTAATCCATTTATCTGTACCTTAGCTACAGTGAACAGCTGCAGTGACAATGGGAGTGCGGATGGCTCTTTGAGATGCGATATCTCTTTGAAATGCCCACTTCATTTCCTCTGGGTGCATGACTATACTCCCAGAGGTCCATGAGTGCACCCCCAGTGGTGCAGATTCCCAAAGGTGTGTGTCTGATCTGTATGGCAGGTGTAGTTTTAGTTCTTGTCGACGCTCCATACTGTCTTTTATAGTGGTTGCACTAACTTACGTTTCCAGCAAACCATCCTATTGGCTGGGATGAGTCTCTTTTTTCTAAAGCCAGCATTGATTTCAGTCTTTTGGATAAAAGTCATTCTAACTAAAGTCAGCTCACTTGCATTTTCCTGATTATTAGTGATGTTAAGTATTTTTCATAATCTAGGTCATTTTTTAAGAAATGTCTATTCAGATCACTTACTAAGTTTTTATTTTTATTTTTAATTTTTTTCCAGTACTGGGGATCAAACTCAGGACCTTGTGCTTCCAAGGCAGGCGTGGTGCCACTGAGCCATATCCCAGGCCCTGTATTTCTTTATATATTCTGGGTATTAACCCCGTTGGATGAATAGTTTGCAAATGTTTTCTACCATTCTATAAGTTGTGTGTAATTCTGTTAACTGTTTTCGTTGCTATGTAGATGTTTTCAGTTTGAAAGAAAACAATAAAGTTTCACTTTTAATTAATTTAAAAATTTGAGCTAGTATCTTGCTATGTTGCCCAGACTGGCTTCAAATTCCTGGACTCATGATAAATTTTGTTAAGTGCTTTTTCTGCATTTATCAAGGTGGTCATGCTTATTTTATGCTGTTAATATTAGTTACACTGATTTTTAAAATCTTATATTAAGCTAATCCTGCATCCCTGGAATAAAGCTCATTTGACCATGATATAGCATCCTTTCAATTTTTTTTTTTGGTACTAGGGATCAAACTCAGGTCCTTGCGCTTGTGAGGCAGGTGGCGGCACCACTGAGTTAAATCCCCAGCCCACATTACCCCTCCTTTTAAGCCCCCTCCCCTATGTACAAAAGCTTTGTTTCCATTTTTCCTACTATTTTCACTTTTTTCTTGTCCCTTCCTTCCTTTCTCCCTTCCTCCTCCCTTGTTCCCCTTCCCATTTGAACATTTTCTTCCCATTTCCCACTTTCCAGTATCTGTTATACATTTTAGTTCTTATTTCCACTTTCCACTTATTTCCACTTTCAATTTCTCACAGCAGAGAAACAATACGGTATTTAAGCACGTGTGTCTGATTTATTTCACATAAAAGTATGGCCTCAAGGTCCATCCATTTAGTTAGAAATGTCTGAAGCCCATCCTTCTTTATAGCAGAGTAGTACTCCATTGTATACAAAAAACCACATCTTCCTTTTTTATGATTTGTGAAACCTTTTTTTTATTCATTAAATTTATTGGTATATTTTATGTATACAGTATGATGACAGTCATCATTGGGAATTTGTGCCTGTGCATGATGCATCTTGGTTCTTATTTTTCCCCCATTCCCTGTCCTCCCTTCACCCCCTCCACCCCTCCCTATTTACAAAGACTTTGTTTCTGTTTTTTCCTTTTCTCATATTCCTGTCCCCCAACTTTGCCTTCCCCTCCCCCTTTGGACATTTTCTTCCCGTTTCCCAATGTCTATTATACATTTTGGTCCTCACTTACATTTTCAGTTTCTCACATCAGAGAAACTATTCAATATTTACAAATGTGTGACCTATTTATTTCACTTAAGAGTATGGCCTCAATGTGCATCCACTTAGCTATAAATGTCTCTAGTTTATCATTCTTTATGGCTGAGTAGTACTCCATTGTATAAAAAACCACATCTTCTTTATCCAGTCTCTAGTTGGTGGGCACTTGGGCTGTTTCCAAGTTTTAGCTATTACAAACTGTGCTGCTATGAACATGGGTGCACATATATCACTGTGGTATGATTCTTTTAATTCTTTGGGGAAGATACCCAGCAGGAGAATAGCGGGGTCAAATGGGACTTCCAGTCCTATTTCTTTGAGGTAGCTCCATACTGATTTCCACAGAGGTTGCACCAGTCTGCACTCCCACCAACAATGGAGCAGGGCTCCTTTCTCCCCACACCCCCACCAGCATCCTTTCAATTTACTGATGGATCTGATTTGCAGGTATTTTGTTCAGGACTGTGACGTCTAGGCTGATCCGAGATATTTGCCAGTACCTTTCATTTTCAGGTGGGGAGCAGTTTTATTTGGTGAAGCTGATGACCAATGGAAGGCGCTGTCACGGGGGCCTCGGGCCACACACGCATCTTCCCCAGGGCCTCAGGGTGCTCCGCAGCTGCAGCCTCCAGTGTCTAGCGCATTCTCAGTCACTCAGGCAGGTGAGCAGACCCTTGGACAGCGCCTGAGCTGGTCTCCTGACAGAGCCATCCTGGGCTCCTGGGCCCAGTTCCTGTCACCCCTGGGGTCCCGACCTGGGCGCCTGGCTTTGGGGGCTCCGGCCCAGGGTTGTCACATCCCGCCCTGGCTGTGCGGGTCTTGGGGCCACTGGTTCAGTCCCTGTGCAGTGTTGTCCTGACTGGTGGCCTCCTCCTGCGGCACTGGCCAGTTTTATACCCTTTGTCGAGCTCTGGTCCAAGTCACACTCGCCTCCAACTCCAACGTGCCGTAGGAAGTGGGTCCTCCTCTGCTGCTTTCTGGAGCCCAGGCAGCCCTGAGAGCACGATCCTCAATCCAACTGGTGCCCTGGGCTGGGGTGTATGGAAATCATTCCCGAGGTGGCAGCATCGCATGCAGGCCTTCATGTGCCGCTTCTCTTGTTCCCAACTACACAAGCGCACAGAGCTGCATGTGCTTATGCCTCCGTGTGTGCTTAGCTCTATACATTGCCAAACTGCTCCTAAGTAACATAATATTTTGTATCCCAAAAGCAATGTAGGAGAAATCTAGATATTTCCATCTGGTACTGCCAGTTTTTTGAGAATTTTCTTTTTAGGCATTGTTATTTTGTGTTTTTCTAATGACTTTGTTGATCATTTTATTTTATGTCCTTATTTTGCTAGCTGTATTATCTTCTCTGGTAAAGTATCTGTGTAGGTATTTCGCCCATGGTAAAAATGGGTTTTCTTATTGTTTTGAGAGATTTTTATGTCTTTTGTATATAAGCTCTTTATCACATTTCATTTTCCTCTACCTGTAAACTGTCTTTTCATTTTCTTAACACTGTATTTTGAAGAAATTTTTATTTTTGATGAAGATAAATTTATCAATTTTTTTCTTTTAAGGTTTGGGCTTTGGGAATGGTATTTTTAAAATTTTAGTTTAAGTTTGTCCATTGGCATTTTATTTTTTTGAGACAGGGTCTCACTAAGTAGTTCAGGCTGGCCTCAAACTGGGAGCAATCCTCCTGTCTCAGCCTCCAGAGTGCTGGGATTCCACTGACGTTTTGGTTATACTTCCTTGTATTATTGTTTTAGTGGTTGTATTAAGATCATATGTAATCTTGTACAAACGCATAACCACAAATAGCAGTCCTTTGGAATTAGCTAAAATTAACAACAATGTCTTTGTTTTGTAAAACTCCAAATACACAAAAATGAGAATAAAATAATGCAAATCTCTTTATCATTCAGCTTCAGCAATTATCAACACATAGCCAATTTTGTGATAGATACAATTGTTAATTCAGCATTTTGGATTACCTGAGTTATTATTATCATAATAATATCACTCAAACATATTCAACAAACCTTTATGCTAACTATATATTACTACGTGTGGGGACGCAAGGAGATGTATAGAAGGGACATGGCCATTGCTTGCTAGAAATAGATGATCTAACTGGAGACAGCACACTGCGGTGGAATTTCAGAGCCAAATTGCACACATTTAAATCTGGGCTCCACCATGAATCACTGCTTGGCATCTTCTCAGGGCAGAAGCCTAGAGTTGGAGAGCTGAGAAGAAAACCCCGGTCATCTCTGCAGCACCTTCCCTGAGTTAGGGGCACGAGGGGCCCAGTTCATTTGCTCCTCAGAGGTCTGCAAGGCAGACAGGACCGGCGTGGCTCATGGCTGAGAACGTAGCCCGGGAGGGGCCCAGGAGCCGAGCCGGAGCTACTCAGATGGATCGGAGTCTGCGCGTCTCTGGTGAATCATCCACCAGGAAGATAGAAACGCTGGAGTCACCGAGTCAGACGAAAGCCTAAGGGAAAGCACAGAGTGAGAAGGAGGCCACGTGCACAGCGCTGGACACAAAACAAACTTCTCAGGGCAAAGGTTGTGGAGAGTGCGCTGAGGCAAGGTCTCCACATGGAGCAGGAAGGAGCAATGCTGTTCTGCACGGCAGGCCTCACCTGGAGGACTGTTTCCCAGAACTGGTCTGAACTCCGAGAATCACTTAGCTCCTCAGAGATGCCTTCCTGTCTGGTATTTCGGGGATAACAATCCTCCCCCTCTAAGGGATTTATTCAGAGAATAAAATGAGAGCTGGATGTGAATGTGCCTGGTACAACACATACTCATGAGTGTCTGCTCAAAGGACAAAGTGTAGCTGACAAAAAAGTCCCACAATATGGTCTATAAGATTGTTATTAAAATAAATTGCACATGCTTTTAGTTTCCTTATGATTTGCTTCCTTTTCCTCAAAGTTGAATTACAGCATATATTTTTAATGAAAGGTTTCAGTTAGTACCATTTGGAACCTACCAATATGGAACCTTACTGCATTAAACAGTGTCGCTGGAATAATTTTTTTTTTTTGGTTTTTTGAGACAGGGGTCTCACTATGCAGTTCAGGCTGACCTTGATCTCGCAGTGATCCTCCTACCTCAGCCTCCTTAGTGCTGGGATTGCAGGTGTGCACCACCATACCCGGTTTGGAATAAATTTTTTAAAAGTGACTTTAAAACAGTAAGATATGGTAACAACATGAAAAAAGAACAAACCTCATTCTCCATTCCTTCCCTTGTAGTTATGGATCCTAAGATCTCGAGGATAATGAAATTGAGGCAGGCCATTGGCTGGAGGCATCGTAAGAGATTTTATTTTCCTCACGGAATCCTCCACACCCCAGAAGACAAGTCTGACACAGAAAGGAGCTCTCATATAGGCTGTGGAAACTTTCCTCTTAGCAGAAGTCCCTGGAGGCAGCTCTGCCAGGTTCCCTGCTCCTCCTAACCAATGGGTCCCAGGTGAAGAACTGGAAGCCACGGCACTGAAGTTGCCCTGTGCAACTGCTCAGACCAGTTGGTCCTTTAACGTTTCTAACAGCAATGCCAGGAGACAGAGGGGTGTGAAGATTACCAGGGAGACAACACTCACGAACATGTTCACATTCCTGCACGGTTTGGGTTCTGGGGCAAAGGAAATTGATATGCAATAAAGACAGTGCCCTCAGAACCCTTAGGTCCTTAGTGCCCTTCTGGCCTGCAGTGTGGTGGAGCCCGCTTTTTACATTTGAAAGCAGGGTCCATACGCCTGGGCCCTGGGCCGGGACCGGCAGCCACCTGTCGGGAATTGCACAGCAGAGGTGGGCAGCAAAGGGGGCTCTCTCTCCACTCCCGTGGCTCCATCACCACCCACACTGCCTCTGTCAGACCAGCGGGGCCTAGGGCTCTCTCAGAGCGGAAGCCGTGAACCGCACATTAGAGGGACCTCGGTCTGCTCCTGCCTCAGCCTGAATCCATCACTGTCTCCTCCAGCCCCCCAAGCCCTTGGAGAAAAGCTGTCCTCCTCGAGACCGGGCTCTGGGGCCAAAAAGGTTGGGAACAGCTTAAAGATGCAGAGGACTGTAATATCAATTATGCCCGAGGCAGGCTGTGAAGAGCTAAGCCCACAGTTGGCTTGTTTGTAGAAGTGAGTCTGGCCAAAGCCTAGGTGCTGAGGTCAGAGTAACTCACATCCAAATTCCATTCCCACAACTAAAACCTTCAGACCAAAGGACAGTGTTCTAATTACAATCATACATTTTGTCTGTTCTGTTCCTGATTCGAGCATGCTTTGTCTTGTCCTTTAGGAGCCTTGCTTACATTAATTTCCATAGAAACCACAGGTAGCCTGCCTTTACCCCCATTGATTGCCAATAAAGTCAGTGCCTGGGCCTGGCCAGTGCCTTTGTCAGATACCCCGGCATTGGTCGTCCTAGACCCTGCTCTCTCTCCTGGTTCTGTCTCTTAGTGTATTTTCTCTCAGACCTGTGTTGCATACTGGGCAGGAAACTGGAACCTGACTGCAGGGGTCCGGCAGGAGACTACAGTGAACAGAGGCGAATACAGCTCCCTCCCCAGGAGGTGAAGAGGGCAGCAAGTGGCTGACATAACTGCAGGTTCATAATTTTGAGTTCCTCTCCTGTTGTGCAAAACAAAATAAACATTCTCCTCACACATTCAGGGTTTGTATGGCTCTCCTCACATTGCCTAGAAGGGAGAAAAATAAAGCAAGGTGAATTGATGTGAATATTAGTTTTATGTAAATAATAATTTCTGACCTAGAAACCTCATTTTTGCTTTCAAGATAATATATAAAAACAGAGGGCCGGGGATTTAGCTCAGTGGCACAGCGCCTGCCTCGTAAGTGCAAGGTCCTGAGTTTGATCCTCAGTACCAAAAAAAAAAAAAATAGAATTCCTCCACATCAGCCATCCCACATCTGGATGTATATCCAAAGAGAAACAAATCAGTATCTCAAAGAGCTATCTGCAGTCCCACGGTCACTGCAACATGGTTCACGATAGCAGGGCACAAGTCATGGTTCATACCTCGATGCCCCAAGGGCCTTATGGCTCACAGGTGGATTAGGAGGCTTATAGCTGACTTGCTGCTAGGAGCGGGGCCTGGTAGGAGGAGGTGGGTCCCCGGGGTGTGGCCTGGAAGGGTGTACCTCCCTCCCTGCTCCCCTCTTTGCTCTCTGTTCCCAGGCCAAGCTGTAAGCAGCGCTCCCTTGCCAGGCCACTTGCCATGCTGCTCTGCCTTGGGGCCAGTAGAATATGGACTGAAACCTTTACAAACTCGGAGTCAAAATAAACCTTTCTCAAAGCTGGGTGTGGTGCTGCGTCCAGCACTAGAGGGGTTGAGGCAGGAGGATTGCTGTGGGTTCAAAACCAGCCTGGGCTACAGAGTGAGTTCAAGGGCCCCCGAACTGCATAGCAAGACCCTGTCTCAAAATCCACAAAACCAAAACAAAACAAAGAACCTCTTTCCTCCTTTAAATTGTGAGTCTCTGGCATTTCATCCCAGTGACAAGAAAAGTGACTAAGAAAGAGTATGGAATCAAAATTGACAGGTCCTCAAGTCAGACCCTGCCCAAGCAGAGCCGCTTGGCATCCTCAAGAGCATGGAGATAACAGGAGGCAGGCAGTGCCCTGCTGCTATCACCACCGCCCTGTTGTCAGCCGGCCCCAGCCCATCACCCTGGGACTCTAAAAGTTCCCACCCTCTCGACCAGTGCCCCCTCCCCTACTTAAAATGCCCCATACAGCCAAGAGCGCCCTCCTCTCGGTGCCAAGGGCCTTCTCGCCCTTGGCCCATCTGCAGCCAGACCGCAGTAAACTCAGGGCACGTTGCTTAGACTTTGCCTGCCTCGGTGGTCTCAGTCGTGCGTCCTTCTGACCCGGAGAAGTCTGAGCTCCCTCCCCTAAGCCCCGCCCTCTGGCTTCTTCTTCCTTCCGAAGCTCAAGCTCGACGCTGGCCCGGGTCCCCTCTTCAGGTTGGGTGATTCTTTCACTCTCGCTCTCACCCCTTCCCCGACATGAGGTCCGCCTGCTCAATCTTCTCCGTCACCCCTCTTGCCCGAGTGCTCTGTCTGACCTGGCTCAGGTTCAAAGTGTGCTCAGGGATGGTCTCAGAGGTTTGCTCCTTGTTTCTAGTCATTCCCACCTGCCCGGCCCCTCGGAGGAGGAGGTATTTTAACAGAGCTCTCGGTCAGGCTCACTACTCCGGGCCCTGCTCCTGCCCTAGGGTCTCTCGCCTATTGCTACACCCTCCTCTACCCCACACCTTCTCCCTCCCTCAACCCAGGCGCTTGGGGCATCTCAATGCGCTGTCACTCAGCATCACTGGCCCTGCACATCCCCCTAGTCCTTCCCCGGATCACGGACATTTAATTACTCGGACCCCAACCCCGACCACGGCACAGCAGCTCCTTCCCTTCTTGGGAGTCCCAGGCTGTTTCCACCTCTGCGTTCCAGGTTCTGCAATGCGCACAAAACCCCTGTATAAACCGACCGAGGGCCCCCTGCAGGCCCTTAGGCAACAAGCATCCCATCCCTCATTCTCCCGTTCCCATCAGACGGACCCAAATTCCGGGCCGATGTATAAACGCCTGCTGCTGCGTGCCTGTCGTTTTATTTACTCCCTTCCTTCTTCTGCTTTAATCTTATATGGTCTCACCTTCATCTTTCCACCCTCCAATCCCATCTTAACCCGATAAAACATCTCTTCTTTCGGAACACTCGGTGTAACTTCTCCCCAGCACAGGCCAAATCGTTTTCCTTCCTTCTCCTCCTCCTCCTGTTCCAGAATCAATAAAAAGACCTTAAACCGCTCCCTTCTCCTCCCTCGGCCCTTTGACACACTTGACCTTCCTTTTCTTTCTCTCTCCAAGCCCTGCTATAGTTCCCAATGACCTTTAAAACCTGCGGTTACCTCATTCCCTGCTGAACCTGCACAATCCTTCCTTACCCAAAGACCACCACTCGCTCCCCTCAGGCTTATTTGCTGGAACCCCTTCTTCCCGTCTCCTTTCCCCACCCCCAAAAGGGCTCGCCAGGTTCAGACTCATCCGCTGGAGTCCCAGCCCCACATGGACTCACCGGAGGCGCTCCGCTGCTGGCTAGAAGAACTGTCCTTCACAGGCCCCTTGCCCACTCCCCTCAGACAAAATTCACTCACTTGCCTTTCCCCTCCTCCTCAAGCTCTGCACATGTGCCACCCAGACACCACTGCACTCACTGCTGTACTGCCATCTCCTCTTCCTACTTGCCCACACACCCCTGGCCCTCATGCTCTGCTGGTTTAGCTTCAGCAACCCCCATGGTCAAGCCACCAGGTTCAGAAAACAGGCAAAAGGCGGTCCTGTCCATGGCTAAGGAAGTCTTTTCCAAGCAGGCTCCATGTCCTGGCTTCTCCCCACATTAGAGCCCCCTAGTCCCAATCTTTCTATTCCTGATTACACCCTACATAGTAAAAGTCTTTGACAGATTTTTCCAGGATCAGATCCCATCCATGACATCCAGATGACTCTGCCTGACCGCCCAGGACACTGCTGTCCCATGAGAGCCTCCAGCTGATCCCTGACAAGGACCTGAAGGTCACCACGCTCCTGACACCTCTGCTGCCTCACTCCGGGACTGAACTTCCACTCCTCTCCTCTCCCTGCAGGATGCCCACGCTGTGCCCAGTCACGCTGGAGGAAGTCATGAGAAACTATGCCTCCTACCCTTTTTTGATTTTTGTGGTACCAGGGATCGAACTCAGGACCCTGATCTTGTGAGGCAGGCATGGTGACACCGAGCTAAATCCCCGGCCCTCTTCTTTATAACACAACAGGCAGGGGTGACAGGTCCCCCGAGTCGCCCAAGCAGACCTGCCACTCCCGTCCGCAGCAGCACAGAGGTAACAAGAAGCCAGCAGCCGCCCTGCTGCTGTCACCACTGCCCCAGGCCCATCACCCGTGGGACTCACATTTCCCACCCTCTCTAGCAGTGCCCCCTCCCCTACCTGCACTCCCCTATATCAATCACAACCCTCCTCTCAGTGCCAAGGGCCTTCTCACCCTTGGCCCACCTGCACCTAGGCAGCAATAAACTCACTGCGTGTTGCTTAGACTTTGCCTGCCTCGCTGGTCTCAATCGTGCCTCGGTCTGACCTTACAAACGTCAGTGCCCATTGGTGGATGAATGATTAAACAAAATGTGGGGTGTGTGTATACATACATACCCATACAAATAATGGAATGTTGTAGCCCTAAGAAATGGACATAGTGTCATTTATGACACAGGTAACCTCAAGGACATTATGTTAAGGGAGATCAGGTAATGGTACACAGAATGGACAGGCAACATGGGCTCACCTCCATGTGCAATGTAAAAAAGGCAAACTCCCTAGAGGCACAGTGCTAGTTTCCAGTGTTCAGGTGGTGAGGAAACGAGGCAGTTTTGGTGGAAGGGAATAAAGTCTTAGTTATGGGGAAGGGTAAGTTCTGGAGTTCTACTGCACAGCAGGGCTGACTACAGTAATAATACCATATTGTGCACTTGCAGTTTGCTGGGAGGGTGGATCTTACACACACATAATTAGGAGAGGTGCTGGATGTTAGACTGTGGTGCTAATTGCACAATGTGCGTTTATAAATGTATCAACACATCATGCTGTTCACCTTAGAATTATCTTTCACTTATACCTTAATAAAACCAGGAAAAAGAATCTCAAAGAGTTACAGGATATACCTGAACTAAATTTCCCCAAGTAAGGGTGTGTACGTTCTAAGCAGCGTGTGTACAAGACAACATACTGGGAAGTGGGAGGGAAACAACTCATTTTCATGTTCTTAATCTAGCAAGGTACGGATTGCCTTATGTAAGGGCAGAATTAATGCCCCTGCACCTCCATCTCTGTCTCAGACGGCTGCATGCCAACAGTGTGTGAGGTGGACCGAGAGAAGACAGGGCTTCTGCAGCTTGCAGGAGGGTGGAGCACCCGCGCTCTCTTCATCTGCGCATTTACCTCAGCGTCTTGTGACATTACAGCATGTGAGCCACATCGAGGATGCATGGATTACACGATGTATGTGAGGCAGTGAAAAGATTCATGGATTATACATTACATATTTATTGTATTATTTTAACTAAACACAAATCGAATAATGATTACAAGTTGAATAAGTAGCCGGGTGTGGTGGTGCACTCCTGTAATCCCAGCACTGGGGAGGCTGAGGCAGGAGGATCACTATGAGTTTGAGGCCTGCTTGAACTACAGAGTGAGATTCTGTCTCAAAAAATCAAAAAACAAAACAAAAAAGCCTCCCTACACAAACAAACAAAAGCCAAATTGAATAAGCAGCTTGCAAATAACTTTCAAGAAACCATGGTTGAGGGCCGGGGATTTACCTCAGTGGTTTCGCTGCCTGCTGCGCAAGCGCAAGGACCCAAGTTCGATCCCTGGTACCAAAAAAAAGAAAAAAGAAAGAAACCGTGGTTGAAAGTACCAGCAATAGAAGCCAGATCCACGAAAGGGGTGCACTTCTACTCCACAGTCAGATCTGATGACTCAGCGCCACCTGTCTCTGCTCGGATCTCGGCACTCACACGAACAGCAGTGGCCGTGGAAATCCTGCCAGCCACAGTCGTGGCTCATGACCCGCTGGGGTCCTCCATGGACCCCATACAGCACTGCAGGGGCTGAAAAGAAACGACTCACACATAGGGAGATTTGGGACCCGTTTGTCTTATTCTTAGTTTGATTTTCATTTTGTTTGGCTTTTTGCTTTCTTTTTTAAAATTTTCTTTCTTGTTTTTTCCCATTACTTTTACCTAATTTTATTTTTTAAATTCAATTGGATTTTTTAACCTCACTTTTGTGTCTTTATCCTTATCTTCCTTTTTCTAAAATTTTACATCTTCTGTTTTTCCCTTTCCCCAGTCCCTCAATTTTTTATTACCATTAGCCTTTATTAACTTTTAGCTTTTTAGGTTAGGATATTAGTGCTGCTCTCTCTGCTGTTGTTAATGGTCATATAATTGTTGGTTTTAGGTCTTTCCTGTATGTTATATATGGTTTGTCTTAGTGTCTGTATTATTGCTGATTTCTGTTAAGGGTGGTATAGTTACTGCTTTTAATTGTATTTACTGTATGTCAGTACTTGTTTTGTCTGTGCATCATCGACACCATTGTGGCTGGTTTTCACCTCTCAGAGGGGTGCTGGGATCACGCTTCAGTGCTGGACAGTAAAATGACTCTCAAATAAAAGTGTAGGCCACATACATCCCAACAAATGCAAAAATCAACACAGAAACCCAAGCAGCATGAAAAAAAGGGAACATGACTCCTTCAAATGTCTGTGATTGTCAAATGCTGAATACTGGATATTGAAGTGCATGAAGAGCTAGATGAAGAATTCAGGAGACTGATTTATAAAATGAACAATGAGCCAGGTGTGGTGGCACATACCCACAATTCCAGCACTCTGGAGGCTGAGGCCACATAGCAAGACCCAATCTCAAACAAACAAACAAAATAAATAAATAAATAAATAAAATAAAAATAAAACGATGACTGACTTCAGTGAGGATACAAATAAACAACTGAGTGAATTAAGGAAGATAATGCAGGATATGAAAGAGCAATTCAACAAGGAGAGATTTTAATGAAGAACCAAATGAAAAGCACAATAGGTCAAATCAAAACCTGAAGGGAAGGTCTCACTGATTGACAGGACCAAGCAGAAGACAGAATCTGAGGGCTTGAAGATAACATTGAGGAATTAGTACAGGAAGACTCTAACAAAGGGGCAAAAACAAAGAAGTTACCGACAAAACATCCAAGAACTACGGGACACGGTTAAACTTACAAATTTTGGATGTACAAGAGGGCACTGAGGTATAGACTAATGGCATGGAAAGACTGCTTAATAAAATAACAGAAAACTTCCCAAACCTTGGGAAACATATAGGCATCCAGGTACAGGAGGCACTTAAAACTCCAAACAGGCACAAGTAGAAAAGAACATCCCATGTCAAACTACAGTTAAAATGACAAGAGCACAAAACAAGAATATTGAAAGCCATCAGGGAGAAATGCCAACTCACTTCCAGAGGCAAACCCATCTGCATAACTTCAGACTTCTCCGCAGAAACCTACAGTCAAGAGGGCATGGAATGATGTACTTCCAGTCCTGAAAGAAAATAACTACCAGGCTGGGGATTTAGCTCAGTGGTTCCAGCACCAGCCTCGCAAGCAAAAGGTCCTGAGTTTGATCCCCAGTACCAAAAAAAGAAAAGAAAAGAAAAGAAAATGACTACCAAGCTATATTACTATACCCAGCAAAGCTATCCTTCAAAATCGAAGGAGGACTAAAGACCTTCCAAGAAAAGCATAAACTAAAATTTATAACCATTAAGCCAGCATTGCAGAAGATACTTAAAGAAATTCTATATATAGAAAAGGAAGAATAGATAAGATATTGAGAATTAGGAAAGAATTCAACATTAGAAAATCAACCAAATGACAGAAATTCATATATACCTTTCCATAATTCTGAATGTAAATGGCGTTAATTACCCAATTAAAAGACACAGACTAGCAGATTGGATTAAAAAACAAAACTCAATTCCTCCTTACTTGTAAGAAATATCTCCCTAGCAAAGACGCACATGGACTAAGAGTGAAAGGATGGAAAACAATATTCCATGCAAATGGAACCCAAGAGCAAGCAGGAGTAGCCATAGTCATATCTGACAAAGCAGACTTCAAGACAAAAATAGGAAGAGATGAAGAAGGCCAACACATATTGGTAAAGGGAACAATATACCAAGAAGATACAACAATTATAAATATATATGCACCTCACATTGGTGTCCCGATTCTATAAAACAAATGCTACTCAACATAAACACTACTCAATAATAGTGGGTGACTTCAATGCTCCATTCTCATCAATAGACCATCCAGACCACCCCAAATCAACAAAGAAACACCAGAGTTAAACTACACCATAGAGCAAATGGTCTTAACAGATGTCTGCAGGACATTCTATCCAATCAACTACAGAATATACATTCTTCTCAGCAGCTCATAGAATATTCTCCAAAATAGAGCATATTTTAGGCCGTAGAACAGCGTTAGCAAATCTTTTAGAGACGAGTATCCAAACTGCAACGCAAAGCCCACTTATTATCACAAAGGGCCCAAACTGCAATTAAACCTGAAAACTGAGGTTTCAGTTTAGAAAAAACAACTCATACATTAACATCTTTTGTCTTAAAAAACAGTAACACATGTGCCATAGGTTCACCATCACTACCACAGAGCAAGCCTTAAATCAAAAAATTTAAATAATATTTTGTATCCTAACAGATTGCAATGGAATAAAACTAGAAACCAACAGCAAGAGAAACCATAAAAACTATACAAATACATGGAGATCAGACAATTTTCTTGTGCAAGATTAGTTGGACACTGGAGAAATAAGGAGGAAATTTAAAAATTCCTAGAATCAAATGAAAATGAAAATATAACATACAAGGATCTTTGGGATGCAGCAAAGGTAATTCTGAAAAGGAAGTTTATAGCTATGCATGCCTACATCAAAAAAGTCAGATCCCAAATAAATAACCTAGTCATACATCTCAAAGTCTTAGAAAAACAAGAACAAATCAAACCCAACAGAGGGAAAGAAATAATAAATATCAGAGCTGAAATTAATGAAGTAGAGACTAAGAGAACAATATGAATAAGAACAATAAAACAAAGGTTAGTGACTTTGTTAAATTCCTTTAAAATTCTGTCCAGTGTGTCAAAATCTTGTATAGAAAAATCAACTTCTTCTTTTCTCTTCTGTCTCAATCCTCTACCACCTTCTTAAGGACAAACTTGTCTCCGTACAGAATGCTATTTCCTGCAAGCTAGGGCCCAGAGGGCTCGAGTCATTATTTCTCCTTTAAGTACTTTCTCACTAAGCCTTTGTGGGATTACTGAAGAGGCTTTGTTTCTGTAGAACCTTACACTCTAGTCCCTAGATCATTTTAGCTGTTTTCCACAGACGTCTGTGATTCTTTTTCCATCATGACACAAAGGATGGCAACTGAGTCTTTTCCACTGATCAGGCATTAATATGAACGCATCTCAAAGTCCTCCCGCCCTGAAGGACTACAGGATTTACATATCTGAATAATCAGATGAGCACCCACCTCTGCAAAACCTAGAGCTTCACTTCCATAGTGTATTGAGCTATAAGCATACCTAACAAGTCTACCTAACATAGTTCTTTGCTGTTTTGGGGGGGGCAGGGGGGTTGAGACAGAGTCTCCTTATGCAGTTTAGGCTGGCCTTGAACTCACTGTAGAGCTCAGGCTGGCCTGGAACTCATCGCAGTCCTCCTGCCTCAGCCTCCCTAATGCTGGAGTTACAGGTGTGTGCCATCATGCCTGGCTGTAACACAATTCTTTCTATGTACATATTCAAGAGAAAGTTACTAGAAGCCTTTTTATAAGTTTGGTTTGCTGTTATGTCATTTGCTCGAGTTTGTCATTATTCCTAACTCACACCAACACAAAATTATATTAAGGACAGTAAAATGCTTCTGCTCCCTTAGTACGGCAATTTGGTCTATTTTTCCTTAAATTCAGACCATACCCAAATTCTGACTATTCAAAGGCCACAAGACAGAACAGATCTGTCTCTAAACTAATCATCTCATACACAAGCCTAACAACCCAAGTGTGGGGAGACAGTTTCTTCTTTTTCTTTTTTTTCTGAGGGGCCAGCTATAGAACCCAGGGCCTTGTGCACCCTAGGCAGTGATGTACCAGTGAGTGACATCCCCAGTCCTTTCCTTTTTTAGGGTCATTTGAAAGTCAATGTATTGAGTGGCTTTTCTTTCATTGAAATATTTTATATTTAATTCATCAGCTCTTTGAATTGAAACTAGAGAACATTAAGTACAACAATTATGCACAACATTTCAGTTCCAGTAGAAAAATTATATGTTAATATGAATGTTCATTCCTTATTTCCGAAAAGGGGAGAAGATGATTCTTCACTTTTTAAATATAAGCCCCAAATAAGAAAAATATTTCTTCTTGCAAAGAACACAGGATTTAGATTTAGAAATATGTGTGTCCAAATTACATACCGACTATTAGCAGTGCAACTTTTAACATATCCTGTTTATATGGTAAAAGCAAACTTCAGCTCTCTTGCTTCACTGATTCATTCCAGCACTTGCCCTGACAGACTTCATTCCCCCACTGCCTCCCCACCACACTCACTGTCCCCAGAATCCTCACCCCTTCACTGACCTCCTTCCTCACCCCAGAGTCACCATGTCCAGTGCTCCTGCCACCACTCACCTTTGCTTTTAGGTGCAGGGCCACTCCCTTCAGAGCTGTGTGGAACCAGGCAAGCACCTGGACAGCTGCCTCCTTCTCCAAGTAGAACAGATTCAGCTTTACCAGTGTGCCTCTGAGAGATGGAGATCTTTGGTCAATCAAAAATTGAATTTCAGTCTTTTACTCCCTTTCCTAACACGATTTGATATGACTTTTCATAGCAATAATTTAGGTTTTTTAAATTTTAAGTTAACATTTTTTCAGTTTTATTTTTTTCGTTAGTACATGTATGTGGTGCATAATGATTACATTCCACGGGAGGAGTTGGTACAGGACCTGATGTAATTAACTATACAGATAGTTTAGGTTAATCCGTAGTGATATCCTGTCTTGACTGATTCACATATTCACATATTCTGTCTAAAGAGATATAGTCACTGCCATACAATTATATTCATTTTTTACTACTATTAGAATTATTTTAGCTACTTTTTCAGTAATACGTTGTGACATGCAAGACATGCTTTTAACATTTGTACATTTTCTTACAGAGTTTGAGCATCTGTTCTGGAGAGTTAACTGTAGTTTTAGCACATATTTTCAATTCAAAAATAAATTCTACAATACCTACTTTTAAAAACATTTCATTTGCTCATTGTGATCATAGTGTATATAATTTGTATGTTCTCAGAACTAAAATGTTGGGTTGGATTTTTTTGTTTTGGGGGGGTTTTTTGGATAAAGTTTATTTTAGTCTTGGGAAAAGAATCATCACAGAATCTTGTTTTCACATTGGAAACCCAGTTGGTCTCAATGCTTTCGGGAAGACAAGGGCTCTGCTGATTTGAAAAATCTGAAAAATGAATCTTTCTCTCTTGCAAACCTGATTTCAGGGTTTTTTTGTTTGTTTTGGTACTGGGGATTGAATTTGGGTCCTTGTGCATCTGATTTCAGTTTTAAGTCACCCATGCTCAAGGACAGAAAGCATGTGTATTTTTGTACCTTCTTGCCCTAAACTCTTGAATGTACTGGAATATTTGTGGTTTGAGAATCCTGCACAGAACTTCAATGCCCTCAGTCCAAGCAGAGGTTTTAAGTGTGAGTGCATGGCACATGTAAAGAATGAATACTGGTCATTTATACATGTTTTATTTGAGCATGTTGAAATTTTCCAATTTTGTTGATGAGTAAAGTTATAAGAAAAAGACCATAAAGAAACAAAGTAAGTCCATTTGGCACATTTTGAAAAAAAAAAACCAACTGCCAAGTATGTAAAGGTCTTGTTAAGACCTGTAAATTTCAAAGATTCTGGACCTAAAGTAAAATAAATCCATCATTAGAAATAATGTTGTCTCTGTGTAGTAATACATAATCTTCAAGAACACAGGAAATAGTTTGAAGAAGAGGTGGATGTTAGAAATAAAACAGGTCAGGATGAAGAAAAAAAGCATCGGGGTTCCTATAATCCCAACAGTGGACTGACTGCTTCTGCAGCATGTGCTGCCTCTTCATGTGTGAGGACCTAGGAAGTGAGGAAGGAGGTGAGCCCATGCTCAAAGCCCCCAGCCGTGCCGACCTTAGCTTGCAGTGTCAGCTGTGCTTTTCCTACATGTTCTGCGCCCTGCCACCTTGGTGTCCACCCCTACCTGCTGTTCAGTAGCAAACCCGCATCCGGTCCAGAAGAAAAGTCTCTGAAAGAGCCTTGAGAAATGCATGACAGATGTTGTTTGTAGAGATTCTCCTAACAGGTTTCAGTATTTGGTTGCATGTAGGGAACAGGGAAAGGGGACGTTACCAGAACCTCTGCAGTAAGTCCTAGTCTCCTGCGAGCCACTGCAGTACACAGCGAATTACAGGAAAGGTTGAAAAATGGGACTGAGAAGAAGCTGAGCTTTGGGTCTGATCAGTGCTGCTCTGGGCGGCAAAGACGAAAGCCCCCAGCTTACAGTACTCAGTCCATCGGGAGAAACAGATGTAACAAATGACTTGGAGAGAGTTCAGTACATCCGCATAAACAAGATGGTAACAGTCCAAGAACAATGAGGAACTGAGTAGATGTTTGCTCCTCCCAGGATGGTTTCAGCTCCCAGGATGTTTCTTGCCCTGGAGAATCAGCATCACCGGATCATTGAGGTCTCAGTTGTGACCGGAAGCCAAAATGGAATTATGTCTTGGAATTCCATAGCTGGGCTGTAGGCAGGAGAACTAAGCTAACCAAATGATTTTTCCCTAAAATTATGCAGCATTGCTCCCGACATTTGCACAGCAGTAAAAGTTCCTTGTGTGCATGTACGGGACCCCACCTCAGTAATCAGTATCCTGAAGGCAGAGAATGTAACTGCCACTCCATCTTCTCTCATTCCCTACCAGTCCCTACTAAATCAAAGGCGATTCGCTGCTTATATGCTGAATGGAGGATTTGGGCTCTGGAGACCTCAAGTTGAATGTTTTTTGAAAGAAATATTTACTTTTAATTAATGTAGAAAAAAAAATGACAATTTTTTAATATTCTTGAAAGGAAAGAAAGCCCGTAGTCAAAGTATTTCAATTATTTTCAGATGTTACTAATTATAAACATATTCAACCAATTGCTTTCAACAGAACTGAAGATATTCTCTTGACTGATATAAATGTCTCATGTGAAATGTATGCCTGAATTATGGTATAATTGGTTATGGCTTCAAATAGTTGATTTATAGAAGTGAATTTCATGTTTCTCTTCTGATGCTCAGCAAGAAATTTCCCGTACAGTTTGAAGAGTTATTTATTTAAACTCACTAATGAAGCTTGTTAAGAATAAATTCATTTTACTAAGTTACAGTTAGGTAAGAACAAGAAATTCTGATGTGCAATTTTACAGTAGGGCCACTATAGATAGAAAAATTGTGCTGCATATTTCAAGATGCTAGAGGAAAGGAAGTGATAAAAGTTTGAGATGACAGAAATGTTTAACCTGATTTAAACATTACCCAATATATATACATGTATTGAAACATCAATTGAAGTTTGAATAATATGCATTTTATGTTTCTATATCAGTGAATAATTTAACGTAAAATTTAAAAACTACATTTGCAGAAAATGTCATATATCAGGATTATCATGATATGCCCATGAGATGAGAACATACAGTTCATAATTTCCTATATTTTAATTTCATATCTTTTATTAAGATCTATTATCACAAAATATGATATCTATTAATTAATTAAAATTATGGAGGTGCCAACTGTCTTTTTATTTTTAAAAATTGAAACAATAAAAAGAATAAACCAATTCTCCAGAGATGTAAAACAATCACATCAGATGTGAAACCATCAATTTTTCTTCCAATATTATACAGCTACCACATCTTATTATATATTTTTAATTAGATTCTAACTTCAAACATGTCTGTAGTCATGGTGTCACCCGGATCAGGACACAGTGGATGTCCCCAGGTAAGAATGACAATTTTGAAGATGTGAAAACAATGATTTATTGTAGAAACTTTATCTTTAAAAATTGATGGTGAAAAAACAAATTGTTGAATTGATTTCTTGTTAAATATGTAAAATTAAGCACATGCATTATTCTCTTCTTACTCCTAAAATATTACCAAAATAGGAATAAAGTGTCTACATAAATAAATAATATATGCCTGCATACAAAAATAATGAGAATACAGCAAAACAATTTTGGAAGGGTAAAAGTATATGAATTATAGAAGCTAATTTAACACCCTTGAGAAAGATAATACTTGAGAGATAGCAGGAGAAGCCCAGAAATAGCACGGTTTCCATTCAGAAGTAATAAGATACTTCAAAATTTGGTAACCTTTAAAGAAGGTGGAAAAGTTGGCTGCAAAGCAAAGGATCTGAATTATTTTAAAAATGTGTTGATCTTCAGTGTTCTACTTTATGCTATTAGAAAAACTGATCTTTAGAAAGAGTGATCGAGAGATGTCCATACAGAGCAGACCAGGGAAACCTAGCTGTAGGGATGCAGTTCCAAAAACAAGGAAATGAGTTAGAAATGCTTACAGTGACTGACACAAACCCCAACCCCTTCCCACCCTCCTCTCTCATTGTTGGCAGCCAGGCCCATATGGTTAGGGCAGAGAATAGGAAGATTTTGTTCTGAGTAATATAACTGGCCTGAAATGAGTCCCTGCAGACCCTAACAGATTTTCAGGCTCACTCCGTAGGAATTGTCTACAGACACAGAGCATCTGCTTAGCCTTTTAGTGCCTTCCTTTTAAACATATGCATACAACCAATTATTACCAAATATTTGAGGAAAGTCCCTAAAAAAAAAGAGCAGATATTCAAGCAAACCTGTAAGAAAAAAAAAAAAAAACTTGGACAGCCAAAGAGGATTTCTTCAGACAGATAAGAATAATTGCACACCAATTAAAAAAGTGCTCAGAAAATAAAATGGAAGGTTTTTTTCTATAGCAAAATTAATTTTTTTAAAAAAATCAATAAATTTGTTGAAGAAAACATTGAAAATACACTAAAAATCTAAGGAAATAAGACACACCGTATAATGAAAGTTGAGAAACATTTCAGGTGTCTAATACATAGTATTGGAAACTCCAGAAGTAGAGACAAACATAGGTCATGATGCATTCAGACTGTCTGGCTACACTGGATAATAGTGAGTAATGGCAGGATTGCATTTGTCCTGTTACTTGATTGCATGGTTTTTCCAGTAAGCTCTCTTTGATATCTGTATTTCTTAATACTCTATAATTTTTGACTTCAATGAATGATAGGATTTCAGTAGTTAAAAGTTATAGAACTCACCATCATTACTTATTTCTCCTCTTTTTCATATGTAATATCAATTCAAACTTAACAAGCCCTGCTGTTTTTACCATCTTCTAAATATTTTTCAACTCTGTCTTGTTGCCCATCACTTGGATATCTGATTAAGATTCATGCATTCCCCTCACTTTACCACAGTGGCTTCCAGAAACACTTGTTTACAACCGAATATAGAATCTTTACAATGAATAGGCCTTGGTTCTTGTTCCTGAGTCAGCTCGTAAGGACATTTGATTCTTTCACTTGAATTTTTAAATTTGTTACCATTTAGCAATCAGATGATTTTACTCTCTGCCTTCTGTGATTAATAGAATGGGGCTTTCATGTAGAGTTCACACCAGAAATCAGGTTGAGATTAACATTTTATAATTTAGTTTTTGCAGGATTATTCTGTGCATGTTATCAAATGAAAATACTCTTACCTGGAGCTAAAGCTAGATTTCATCTGTGTGTGATAGAGGTATCACAAATCTACATATAGAAGTTGCAGGAAAAAAACCGCTTCAATATTAAATGTTGTATGCAATGGTTCTGCATTGAAGGCGTCAGAATAGTGTAGAGGAAATTTCATTCAAGGCAAAGTGAGGATGAGGCTCCTTGCTGACTCTTTCTTGAAGATTTGCCCAACTTCAAAAGAGAAGCAACAGCACTGGGCTTTTGAAATTGAGCAGAGAGATCATGTAGACATGCTCTTTAAAGGATCAATAACTTAACTGGTAATGAGAAGTGGAGTCTATTTCAAGAAGTTCAATACCAGAAAATATAGATTAGGAATTCTATTATTTTTAAACTTTCGGACTCAAACAAAAGGGCTAAAGAATTCATAAAGGAATAGTATGGAGTTCACAGTCTTAAAATAAATCACCCTGTAACTTTCCCCACACCCTCACAACAGTCCCGGTAAAATGATTCAATTAAGATCTAGGTCTTGCAAGTTAGTATGAAGGTGTTTCCAGAAGAAGCAGGTGGGGCTGTCAATTTTCTGCTTAAAAGAATGACACAGGCAAATAAATAGTCATATGCTGAAAACTAGCTTCCTGGATAAAATAGTTCTTAAGCAAGAAAAATCAAATAAAAATCTGTCCCAAGGTTCAATAAGTCTCGATCTTTAAAGTTTTATTTCTGTTTTTGGGGGGGTGGGGGTACCGGGGATCAAACTCTGGTCATTGCACTTGCGCAGCAGGCGGCGAAACCACTGAGCTAGATCACTGGCCCTTTTAAAGTTTTATTTCTTAAGTTTGATCTGGTTTTTGTGAAGTTTGCAGTGAATTTAACAGTAAGCAGTGAATGCTATAAGTGCCACCCCATTTTACATTAATTTTAATTTATTTACCCTAATATTATCTTCATAGACTAGATTGTATCATTGTTTTTCTGTGTCTAGAATTCTTTTTCTGGGTGAAATCCATAGACTATTTCTCTTGTGCACTTCTAGTTATAATTCTTTCCCAAATTCTTACATTATTTCTGAATATGATGATAAAACATTCTAATCAGCTAGGGATTACCATAGGATTATGTAGGATAGAGGGGCTCAGGAAGAATCAATAGAAATGTCACTGATGCAAGCTGTTTCATGAAGGAAATACAATCCCCTTTTCTGATTTACATTTTGGGATTATATACTTGTATTCCTTAAATCACCTACTTAAGCAGCTTTCCATATTAGAAAGGCTACAAATATACACACACGGACATATACCCATGGCTATTCATATATATTAAATTGCTTATAAAAAGATAATTTGAAATAAATAATCCTTGATTAATATTTTATTCTGGACTTCTCCCCTTATAGCAACACTTTCCTAAGGATTCCTTTGACTTAAAGAAATAATGTCATTCAAAAAGACAGTGACTGTTTTCTACACTCATGGATTCAAGTTCAAAAGAGAATGCTTTTCTTATATTTTGCATACTAAGTGGGTTTGTGATGGATGTAGCAGATTTTCGAAACTTGAGGCTAGAAATTAATTACTGTATTCTTAGCATATTTATTTTTTGCCTAAAAGTTTCTGACTACTTCTTTTCCCATTACAAATTTTGTAAAACTGTTTGTTCTGTACTAATGGTATTTTCATACTTTTGCACTTTTTCTAGTATTCTGACTATAAGCGAGTTGTTACTTTGCATTTAATTCCATGTTCTGTAAAATTAAGAAATAGAGATGGATTATTATAATCTCCTTCCATCACTGGGATTCTAGATTCCACATTAAAATTAAGGGTCATCTGAAAATGTTTTATGGTAATATGCATAAGGTTATTTTTTATTAAGTATTTCATACTTAATTTGTATTTTGCTATATAATCTTTTTAAAACCACAGCAGTTATTATGCATCTTAATTTTGAAAAATTGAGTATATCAGAGTATACTTTTTGAAAGATCTGTGTTTAGTGGCAAGACCTTTCCCATTACTCTGTATTGAAATTATTGCTTCTGTTGTACAGAACACTCGTGCTTCCAAGTTTAAAGTTAAGTATAGG
>NW_004624854.1:189698-199771 GCF_000247695.1 Heterocephalus glaber | reverse complement strand
AAAATAGCTCATTTTTCACTTCATTGGACCGAAACTATTAAAGTGTTAACTAGTGAGTTTTCAACTGTTTGTATCCTAATTAAAATACTTGCAGTCTAGGAGGTTGCATCCATAGTGACACAAACCATGTTTATGTATCAGGATTTAAAACCGCTGATGTGTTTCCTTCTCCCATGATTTCCATCGCTAATTTTCGGTGGACTGTGGGGAGGCCCAGGAGGGAGGAAGTCACATGACCCTCGCAGCTCAAATGACGATTTGAGCAACATGATTCATGACCTTTCATTACTTTTGGTGGTCATTCTCTTCTTTAAAGTATTATCCTTATTCAATTTTTTTTCTCCTCACCGAGCAACTGTGCTGAATACCTTTCAATTGCTAGTGACTTGAACTAAGAGCGTCAAGATTTTAGGCTTTATTTTTCTGATAGACAATTAAATTCACCCACTTATATTTAGTTGATTGATACAATTAAAATAAGACTTAAAACTGCCTTACCAGAAGCCCACAGTTTTACCTGTAGTTTGTGTTTTAAACAAGTAATTCACCTTCACTTTGCATATTTTCATAAACATTTTAATAATTTCATAATCTTTCACATAAGAGCTAAACATATTTTGTTTCTATCTCAAAATGTTCCTTTTCCAATTCATAACATTGAATCAAACAAAATTTTGGAAAACCATGACAAGTGAATAAATAAAATCTAAAATTATTATTATCTGTTGCTTACCCAGTTTCTATATATACCAGTATTTTCAGATTAATAGAGATTTCTCTTTTTCTTTCAGGAAAGAGTTTGAATCTAGGCTGGTTTCATGGTAACAGACTATTTTATCCTTACATTTAGGTCATTTACCCAGTTCTTTTTATTGAATTTTAAAGTGACTTCAAGCAGAAAGAGCCATTAACCAAACGCTGTTATTTATCTAAGCCAAAAGCAATTATAAATGACCAGGCTTTTCTCTTGTTTCTGAAACTATCACTGGGGAAAAAATATCTGAAAATGGGGGAATCTGACAGGACTCGAAATTCTGACAAACAACTTGCAGCGCTTCTAACATCCACTTTATCTGTGTGTGTTGTTATTATTGTGTGTGTTGTGTGTATACTTGAACAACTTCAAAGGTGTAAAAACACAAACTACTTTCCATATCTAAGCTCCATAATAGACATAGTTAACTTTGTTTTTTTATCCTATGAGGGATAAATTCCATGTAAAACATTTTTTTAAATGGTCCCTTATTTGTAAGGGACTTACACATAAATTGAAAAAGAAAAAGGAACACTGCATTATATTTTGATAATCTGGGTATAGTAATTGTAAAGAATGTGTTGCTTCTAAGCCTCGCTTCTCAATCTCTTTTGTTGTACATCTATTTCTTTTTTCCTTTTCCTCTTTTTCTGTACTCCCATCTACATTGCTTTTTTTCCCTTTTGCAATTTGTTTTACTTTCCTCCCCTTCATAGTTTCCATTTCTAAGAAGAAAGAATTTCAGCATTGCCCCTAGCTAACTACTTAGTGACCAAACCATAAAAGTGCTCATTCTTTATTGAATTTAAGGCTTTCATACATGTCCCATAAATACTTCAAGGCAGCGGTAGTTTGGAACAGACCTTACTGTTAACTGTAATTATCAATCTGACTTGCCATTGCTAGAATTGCTAGAGTGCACTTGGCATTATGTTCTTTGATAGGCCAGTGCTATGCATGATATTCTTAAGAATAAAAGGCAAGTGTTCATATTATTTCTAAATTCTTAATAACTGTCAAAAGTGGGTTAGGGAATCTTTTGATTTCCAATTCTGATTTTACCATTGTTTCTGAAAACTCTTTTCAATGAGACACTCATATTCCACTGGTTGCTTTTATATTTGCTTCCTTTCCCAGAAGACACCCTAGCTCACGACATTTACTCAGTTTAGAAATAAGAGGAGGAGGGGATCACGGGTGTGACTTTCACTTAGTTTCACTTAGACCCTCTTCCTAGGGATCAGTAACACGGAAAGGAAATATGATAAAAAACAAGAGACTGGGGAAACTGTTAGTATACATTCAGTTCTCAAAAATAGGAAAGGGAGAAATATCCTACCAGAAAAACAGGCCAAAAATGGGAAAGAATCCAGGAAAGAAGTGTAAAAGTTCAACAAACTCGTGAAAAATATTCAATTTAATTAGCATGCAGAGAAATTCACATTTACCTATTTATCACCACCACGCTGCCGGGATTAATATTAGTGATTATACATGGTGTTGACATAAGTGAAGATCAGAAGGAATATAAAGCAGTTCAGTCTTTCCAAAGAGTAAATTAGCTATGTGCATTAAGAGCTTAAAAAACGTATGTGAAACTCTACATCATGTATTCCTCTAAAATAGTGACGGTGGTTATTTTTGTGTTAAGATTATGAGGATTTTGATTGATTTCTTCATTTTGCTTATCTATAATACAGTGAATATGTATCACTGTTGTAATAAAAATGTAACAACCATGAAAAAGTGTAGTGTTTTATCTCAGGCATATTAATGAAACAGTTGTCCTAATACAGCCAAGAAGTTGGTCTTTTAAGCACTGTTTTCAATCATTTCCATCAAGAACATCCTAGGTAAAAATTAATATGTAACCTGGACATTTAAACTGAGTCTTGTGATTTTACTAAAAATGAGATATTAATTAAATTATCCACTCAACAATTGATTTTAATACCTGTTAAACTAAGCACTGTGCAGTATGCAGAGGGAGGGTAAAAGTGGGCCCCACCTCCTGCAGGTTAACATTTGGTAAGGAAAAAAAAAGCATGTGTACATACATAATGTTAACAGATGAAAATGTAAAGTGCCACAAATAAAGCGGGTATAAGGTATTAAGAGCAATCAAAGGACAGGGTTGTGCTCATATGTAGAAACAATAGGGGTGAAAATTCAGTAGACAAACCACATCTATTTTTGTCAATGTACATAAGAATATTTACAAATCATTGTTAAATCTTTGTACTGGGAGAGAGGGGCATTGTAATTAAATCATTTGTGAAGTTATGGGTTTATTGTATCTTTAGTAAATGTTTGTAGAAAACATCAACAGAGAACAAGCCCATTTCTCTCACTCAGATGAGGAATGTGAGGGTTATTTCCTGCTGAATCCAATCCTTTCCCTGGGAGATTCAAGGGCCCAAGAGTGTCACCCCAATCTACTCTTATCGGTTCCTTTAATTGTTCATCATACCATAACTAGGTTTAATGACTTGTATCCACCGGATGAGCATGTTGCACACTTCCTGTGTTGCTGCTTCTGGGCGAAATACCAAATGGCTATTGAAATTCTGCCCAACAGGCTGACTTCAGGTGTTAACTATAACACGATTCCCTCCGGTCTTCCTCCTCCTGTGCAAATCCACCCCTGCCTCTAACACCGTGCAGCCCATTGTGTGCTTCTTTAATGACAGTCTGCATCCCTCTGCCTGGCTTCCCAGACATTTCCGGCCCTAGTCCTCTGACTTGATTGTAAGCTTCTTGTGGACTGGAATTTCATCTTCTCATTTTCAGTAATGCTGAGTACTTCGTACAACAAATTACATTTTCTTAATATAATTTTCAAATATTTGTTGAAAGGAGGCTTTTAGAAGTGAAGTAACCAAGCACATGCAATTTTTAATGACAAAGTATGGACGGAATCTCAGAGTGTGTATGGAAAATGATAGATTCATTTTTGGATTGTATCTAAGGGAATTAATTAATTGATAAAATAATCACAGCAGAAATTATTCTCACTTACAAAAGACTATTACAGCAGTGACTCTGAGGCCAACAACACATCAAGACAAGAGCATCACTCGTGGAAAATGTGATTTTAGATCCTCTTCACTCTTTTTCCAAATTTAAAGTTAATTTGCATTAGCTGAGACTAGAACACCATCGTCATAACCTCCTGTTATTCTTAGAACATGAAAAATAACTTCTAATTAACTTTATTCTAACTCCTGAATGTTTTTATCTTTTTTTTGGTACCGGGGATCGAACTCGGGTCCTTGCGAGGCAAGAAGCATAACCACTGAGCTAAATCTCTAGCCCTCCTGAATGTTTTTAAACAAGCAATCCTATCTAAAAAATTTTTTTCAAAGAATAATTCAGTGTTGGCACATCATAAATGATTCATCAGCTATTCTATTATTTCTATAAAACTGGGATTGTTTTCATTGCAATCTCTTTTGGAACATTTGTTTTTAATTTAAACTTATTTAGCTTATTCTGTGATTCTCACAGAATCATACTTTAAAGAATAATCAGCATGTACTAACAAGATATGATGCTAAGTACTTTACATATTTTATTTTTCAAACCTTTTGTGACCCTATTTTCCTCTCTTACTGTTTAGGACTAAAGCTATGAATAAATTCCTGTGGACTCAGGATTTGGACCCAGTTCTGTCTCCTTCCAAAGCCCAAGTCCTTATTCCCGAGGCCCTAGGATCATCAGTCACTTTCTATCAACCCTTCTGCAAGCGCCTATTTGCAACTCAGCACCGCGGCACCCAGAGGATTGAGTGACTCAGTGCTGGAGGTGTGCAAGCGAAGCAGAGGCTCAGAGTTACCTGGAAAAGTTAAATCATTGCTCTTATTATGTATTTTTAAAGGGGAAAATATAAAACTTTCTTATTTAAGATAGGAATTAATTTTAACAAATGAAAAATTTATGAAATGGATGAATTGGTCCTAAAATTATTTTATGTACTCAAATGCTCTGCTGCAACATGCTTTAGTCAGTACTGACTCAAAGGGGAAAAATTGTAAGATAGCAAGCCAAAGAGCTTTGCTTATCTGACTTTTCAACTAAGGCGATGTAAGATAAATTTGACTAGACTCTGCCCTGCATTAACAGTGACAGATTTACCTGTGCCTCTGATATTCAAGAACATTCTTGCTGTCAAGTTATTTTACCATAAGCCCATTTTTACCAATCTGAAATATAAACCTCCATGTTTATAAAGCCCCTTTCATGTAATTATGAGAAGTCATAAAACATAGCTAGTGAAGGAAATAATGACAGATCATAAATCTATTCATATTTTATGTCTCTTCAGATGTTAGCCAAAAACTTTTTCTCTCTTTTCATATAGAGCTGTTTTATTTTTACTTATTTATATATTTATTTGGGTAACAGGGATTGAACTTGGCACCTTGCACTTGCAAGGCAGGCACTGGAACCACTGAGCTAAATCCCTGGCCCTAGCCATTCTATTTTTAATAAAAACCTCACAGTAAGGTGTAGTGTGTCTAGTGTCCACATTAAACTTTCCAAAGTCCGTTGCCTCTTCCTTGAAGACTTGCTCACACTGGCTGGCGGACAGATGCTCTCCTGATCCTGTCTCTCACCATGGCCACCACACAACTGGTCCTGAGATAGCGCCACTACCCGGCTTTGGCCCCCTCCCTGGGGATGCTTGCTACCTCAGGAGGCAGCTGCATGTGAATCAGGGTACTGAGGTCTGAAAGAATGTGTGTCCTCCCAAAATTCATGTGGATATTCCAACACCCAAGCTGATGGTATTAGGAGGTGAGAATTTTGGGTAGTGATTAAGTAAAGAAGGTAGAGAGCTCATGAAAGGAGTCATAAAAGAGTCATAAAAGAGGCCCCATCAAACAGGATACAATGAGGAGTCAATCACTGGTGAGCATGAAGGCCTGTTCCTGACACAGAACCTGCTGGACCCTGGATCTTGGATTTCTCAGGCTTCAAAACTTTGAAAAGTAAATCCCTATTGTTTACCTAGTATGCTAGTCAGCTTTCCCTTACTATATCTAATCTCCAAGATAATCAACTTGATAGGCTCACAGTTCTGGAAGTCTCAGTCCATGATCAATTGGTCCCGTTGCTTTCAGGCCTCTAGCCTCTGATATCTGCACCTTCAAATATTACCATGGACCAAGGCTTTAACCCATGGGCTTTGGGGAATATTTCAGATCTAAACTACAGCCCCTAGGTTACAGAATTATGCCAAATTGCATTGAGACAAGGAGAAAAGATCTGTTTCCTCCATCCAGTTCCATTTAATGGTAGTGTTTTCTATTAGAATGACAGTCTCATACTGGGTGACACAAGTGGAGTTCTCAAGCAGGATTCTGTCTCTTCACCTGGTGTATCATTAGGTATTGCAGAATAATAACCTACCCCAAAACTCAGTAGCAGAAAACAGTAACCATGTCTTATTGCTTCTGAGCCCACTGGCTGAGATTCTTGCCTTTCCTGGGTTTGGAAGATCTCAGCTACATGGCTACCACCAGCTTTCAAGTCCAAAGAGGATTGGCTTGCAATTAGGAGGCTGAGTTGGGACAAATCATTTCTCTTCCACAAGGTCTCTCATTCTCCAGCAAGCTACTCTGCTCTAAGAGATCGATGAGGTTTGAGACATAATGGAAGACCATGAGACCTCTTGAGCTTGGCCTCAGAACTGGCGCAGTCACTTCTACCTCCTTCTATTGACCAAAGCAAGTCCTAAGGCCAGTTCAATGTCGATGCTCCATCCTTTCATGGAGAAGCATTGGAGTCACATTGCAAACAGCTCAGGTAAAGGGGGTGATGGACTGGAGCATTAGGAGCATTAGTGATTTTCTATGGTTAGAAGGTACTGAAGGCAACTTCATTCAGTCCAACAAGTGCTGTCCTATATCCTCTTCTGGATGTGTTGCCTCCAAGAACTGCCACTAGAATTGCCAGTGAAGCTCTACATGTCCTGTTCTTCAACTAATTCCAAATTATGGACAATGAAGAGTTCTTCATTCCCTTCTAGAGACATACAATGGGCAGCGAGATGCGAACATCGCCATACATCTCCTTCATTGGAAATCTAGACTTTCACTTTCAATGCCCTGCTAGTGCAAGAGAACGCAGCAAGCTTCAGAAGCAGAAGAAGCAACCTTGCCACTAGTTTTCAGAGACACATACTACAAGCCTTCGGAGAGACAGACCTTGAAGCCTATATGATGTTGAGCAACTCCTTGGCATCTCTTCAATTATTTTTCTTCCTGAGGAACCCCTCTTTATTCTACAGTTTCCATTGATTTGCTGGTGACAAAGACTATCAAGCCAGTTCAGCCTTCTCCAAACCATGAGGTACCTGGTTTGCCAAGGTACCAATTGTTCTCAGTCTTTGAGAATTTAGCTTCTCTTAAAAAAAAACAACAACTGCTTTCTGTACAACAATGTGGAGCTGAAGTGACAAGTTTCTAGAGAGGCAAGAGGCCAACTTTAGACAGCATAGCCCTAGAAGGCCTATTTAAGATGGGTATTAGAGCTGAGTGTTAAACACCAAGAAGGTGCCAGTTCTGCAAAGATCAGGGAAAGGGACCAGCTGGTGCAGAGGCTCTGGGTGGGCAGAGCTGGGCCTGTGCCGTGACTCTAATAAGGCCTTCATGCCTTCAAGTGGGTGAACACAGAGAGGACTGATGCTAAGGGATGGCGTGGTTTGCTGTAGTCTCCCAGGCCCTGGAATGCCTGTTAAATACAAGCATATAGCTTATGCTGCATAACAAAAGTAGAAAAGTATTGGGTTTGAGGGAGAATGATATGAACTGATTTTTATTTTTTAAAATATCACTGACTTCTCTGTGAAGAATGGATTATAGCAAGGCATGAAGAGAAATGATCATTTTGAGACTGTTATATCTGGGCAAGATATGAGTGATCATGGCTACAATGAGTACGGGAATTACATAAGGTAAGAGGTACATATGATCAAGATACATTTTAGAGTCAGAATTGATAAGGCTTGCTAAAAAGCTGGATGTACAGAAGTACAGAATAAACCTCTGTCTCAAGAATAAACCTCTATCTCAAGGATACAAGAGACTAAAAGTTGCTCAGATCAATCATGTTTGTATGCACATTTTAATCGATAAAAGGTCACTTTGTTTTCAAATGCTCATCCTTTAGGGAAGAGGAGAAAGGGGAAACAATAAGTGAGCCTATATGTTAAAATTTGCATCATAGTGTCAAGGAAAGACACCTGCCCTCCTAGGGGACTCCTGTCACATGGCTGGGGGCTACAGTTATGGAGGACAGAAGGGTGACCTAGAATCACGAGTGTCCCAAGATTCAACATTCTGAAGCAGCAAGTGCTGCAAAGAAAACCAGATTTTTCCCACAGAAGGAAGGCTATTAATAGCTCCTTTTGGTTCCTGAACTTCAGCTAGAGTTGCTGTAGACCAGGATAGTTCCTGTCCAAACATTCTGGATCAACCGAGGATAGGAGAAAAGGAGGTGGTAGGGGACAGTGAGGGGATTCCAGAGAATGATCCTGAGTAACGGACTTTTTGCTTTTCATGAGTTATAATTATTAACAAAGAGACTATTTCAGATATACAGAAATGAAAGGGGAAAATTAAACTCTTTTTTTCAGTTGTTTTATGAGCCCAGAGAAATAAATAAAACTTAAAAATGCTGTGTTGATCCAATGCTTAGGGGTTTTTTTAGACTAAAGCTGCTTGCATAAGACTTGGCAAAATATGATTTTAATAGTCTAGTGATTTGAATTTTAAAGGCCTGAGCTACCACACAATTGAGTTCTTCTAGGTATCTTGGAGAGTCCAGTTCTATGTAAAGACCAGATCTCCTACAATGATATGTTTTCCATCAGTAAAAAGAGAGAGAGAGAAAAGGACTCAGTTTCCTAACATGTCTTCATTTATTTAACAATCCTTCAATGTTTGGGAGGCCCTGGGCTTCTTTTATGGAAAGAGAAGGTAATAATAAACCAATTATGAAAATTAATATTTGGTACAATCTTTTAATATGAGGTTCCAGTCATGTTCATATGAATAAGATAAACTTAAAAGTAAAATTTTTTTTCATATTTTAAAATCATTTATATGCACATATGAAAACACAAAATTTGAAGTTATTTACAAGGAGCAAGATGTAGGGTTTAAATGAGCCAAAGTAAACCGATTCTTAGGCCTTCTGTATTTTTCATCTTAACGCGTCTCTCCATGGGTGTGGTGTCAGAGAGAAAGATCTGAGATGGCTTCTGCCTGGGACAAAGACACTTTTCACTTGACTCTACACAGAGGGGTTTAAATAGGGTGGCCAGATAATTTATTTCGAAACAAGGACACTTTCACGTATGAAAGGAGGCTTTATGAATATTATAAAAGGACAATAGGCATAAATGCCTACATGGTAGCTCAAGATTTAAAACATACAACAAACCAGCAAAATGTCACAACACAGAAGGGCCTAGTGTGGTTACCTTTAGATTTAGGATTTAATTCCAAGAATCACATCTGGGACCTAAGTAACTACGGATCAATGAAAGCCCTTGATCACTGTTGCAGTACTGTAAGCTTCTGCGTAAGCATTGTTAATTTGCTACTTTACCTCCAGGGCATAGCGCTCCCTCAGGGCCATGTTACTGTTCTGTGCATCTTACAGTTCTAAATAACTCCCTGGATGCTTCCAAGCATTAAGTGCTTCTCTAAGCGCCTTCCACCAGAGCATGACTTGTCCTATGAGCAAAATTGTGTCTCCTGTTCTAACCTCTGTTTGTTATGGATTTAAGGTAATATTATAGTTCTTAATACTGGTGCAGTTTCTTCATGGTTTTATGTAGGCACCCACATCAATGACTTTAGTATCTCAGGTACTTTTATATACAGAAGCAAAAACCTCAATGTTATGTCACCACATGCTGTGTAAAAATAATAGACATTAGAATGACTGTGTGTGTTTTCTTCAGAGAATGTCAAATACATTGTGGGGCTTAAGAAATCCTCATAATGATAAATTATGTACTATAAAAAATTGGAAGACATGAACAAGAGAGATCAAATGCTATGTAACACTAAGCAGAACACATAAGATATGTGTACAAACATATATACATTCAACAGATATATATTGAGGTCCTTACAGTGTTTTTATTCTTTGGAAACAATCCTCTACAGGACAGGCAAGCTTCCTTAAATGAATTCTGATGGAGAAGGCAACTGAGATGGAGACAATTTCAAGTCTCTGCATGGATACTCCTGGTTTATTCAGGTACAGGTATGTATAATGGCTCTTTTCAATGAAATGAATGCAT
>NW_004624853.1:6359122-6404814 GCF_000247695.1 Heterocephalus glaber | reverse complement strand
CAATAACAAATGCTGGCGGGGGGGTGGGGAGAAAGGAACCCTTCTCCATTGTTGGTGGGAGTGCAGACTGGTGCAACCACTGTGGAAGTCAGTATGGAGATACCTCAAAGAACTAGGACTAGAGATCCCATTTAACCCAGCTATTCCCCTGCTGGGTATCTTTCCAAAAGAATGAAAAGAATCATACCACAGTGATATATGTGCACCCATGTTTGTATCAGCAGAGTTTGTAATAGCAAAAGCTTGGAAACAGCCCAAGTGCCCATCATTTGGAAACTGAATAAAGAAAATATGGTTTTTTTTAATAAAATGGAGTACTACTCAGCCATAAAGAATGAGAAACTAGAGTCATTTATAGCTAAATGGGTGCATAATGAGGCCATATTTTTTAAGTGACATAAATAGTACATGTATGTGTAAATACCAAATAGTTTCTCTGGTGTGAGAAACTGAATGTGTAAATAATGATCAAAATGAATAATTGATAATTTGAAATAGGAAGAAAAGGTCCAGAGGGGTAGGGGAAGTGGCTAGGGTAGCAGAAAGGAAAGAAGTGAAAGGAAAAATTATGAGAAAAGGAAAAAATGGAAACAAAGTGTTTGTAAATAGGGAACGGTGGAGGGGTTGAAGGGAGGACAGGAACAGGGAAAAAATAAGAACCAAGATACATCATGTACAGGTACAAGTACCCAATGATAAATATAAACATTGTATACCTAAAATGTACCAATAAAAGAATTGAAGGAAAAAAAGGAAATTATTTTAATTAACTGAGTAGTTGTTAGCTAGAATGTGAAGGCTAGGGAAAATTCTCATGACAAGTACATTTTTATTTTTCCTTTATATCCATGGCACAAAGGAAAAAAAGATTCCTCCTGGGGCCAATAGGCTGCTTGGTTTACTTTCTTGCGGCATTGATCAAGGTTTTTCTCCTTACATGCTTTAAAAACATCATTTAGAAGACTGTAAAAGTCATAGGAAGCGGATTACTCTGAAAATATAGCAATGTTAAAAATTCTATAGGTTGATGTAACAACTGACTCATCAGTTATCTTACCAAAATAATATTTTAAAATATCATATTGATAAACTTTGAAAAGTTCTGTTTGTGATTTGATGCTAAAAGAGTTGTATCACTATTTCTTTCCTGGTAATTTATTTTCAAAAAGCCTAAAAACAAGGCTCTTTTCTTGATTTTTGTAGAACTGTAAGCCCTGGCAATAACAGCCATGACCACCAGGATGTGCTGTAGTTCCACAATGGAAACAATATTGCCCATTTTCAAAGGTTTTAGTGACCGTATTATTCCTGCGTTTTTTGAAGCCAAGGAGTGGAGCCAAATGTGGAAAAAGAAAATTTAAAAATATTTTGCTGAAAGTAAATAATTCCAGATTCACTGTGATTTGAGTATTCAAATTTGAGTATTCAGCAAAACATTAGGCAAGAGTGTTGGTATATTTTTAAGAAAAATTGCCTTTAATTCTCTCTTGTTACTTAAAAATATTTTTCTGTTGCTGTAGAAAAAAATTAGATTAATAAAGCTCTGCTGAAAGTTTTGTTTCCTGTATTACCTAGTGTTTGATGAATAATAGCATTAAAAATCTCAATGACAGTATATTTTATTTAAAAATCATAGTGATATCAGATATAAATTAGGCTCTCTGATACAAAAACATTTCAACTTAGAAGCAACTTTTCTTTTTGGCAAAATCCCTTTTTTCTCTTTTTTTTGGTCTTATTTTTCCCCGATGTCAATATTTATGAACTAGGGGTTGTGGGAAATGTTACCTAGAGCAACAAAGGCCAGAGTTTGCCCTCTTCTGTCCCCAGGGACCTGAGACCGCTGGCCAGAGGGCAGTGTGGGCAGCAAGGACCCAAGCCCCTCTTCCTTTGCACCCTGCAATATGCCCTTTGAAGTGAGAGAAAATTCTACATTTAGCTCCGCCTCATAAGCTGTCAGCTCCAGATGAGCAATGTATGCAAGTTTCTTTATATATCCTTTTGTTACAAAAACAGATGCAGACTTAGAGCAAGCAAAAGAAGCCAGAATCAGTACAAGCGATTTAGAAACTTGGGAACTCCTCTGATAGTACTCATAAATTTAAATTTCTGGATAAGACTATTTTTTGATCATGTAATCTCTTTTAGGATTTGGGAGTGTTAGGGTTTGGCAATGACAAATATAGAAGGCAATGAAAATGAAACTCACAAAAATAAGGTCGCATGAAATGTTAGTAAATTATGAGGCTTATGTTAATTTAAAAAATGAATTTTTACCAATTAAGGTGATGGAAAATATAATTTTAAATCTGTGTTTTGTTTTAGTTTTTTTTTTTAAATTGTCACTCACTTAGGGTCTGATCAGAAAAATAAAGGTGAAAACGAACAAGCTTTACAAGGAGGAATAAGAGGAAATTGGGAGTTAGGCTAGAAGACTGGGGCCATTAATGAGTTTTTTTAAAAAAAAAAATACGTAAAAAACAAGACAGGGATAAAATTAAGGTTAAATGAAGTATCTTGGTGTTGATTTTAACTTTCTCCTTTTTTATTTTTTATTGGTGTTTTGAAACAGGGTCTCACTACATAGTCCAGGCTGGCTTTGAACTCACTACCTGTGTATCCCAGGCTGGCCTCAAACTAGCCGTGGTCCTCAGGGATGCACCACCTTGCTGGACTTGATTTGAAGGACCTCATTCTTTTCTTAGTTTAAATCTTTAACCTTTTACCTTCGTAGTTAGTTAAGTCTCCTAGTGTTTTTTAACTAAAAATGTGTTACTTTTTTCTGTTCACTTCAAAAGTTCTTTATTTAGTTTACTTTATTTTTAAATTTCCCACCCAAACACTTAAGTGATTCTGGCACTTAACTGGTTTCCAAAGGGTTGTTATATAAATTGAGATAAAAATTCACAGAACATTATACTTTCCCAGATTGGGAGGTAATTGTCCCATTTCATTTTTAGATAAGTAAAGCAAAAGAATTATTGAGATTAATAAAAAAAGCAATCGGGAAATGATTGCATTGGTTTTTGAAAAAATTTTTTTTTCTGTGGGTAGATTCATTTCATTTTCCAAACATGGGCGTGGCCTTAGGCTTTCTTCTCTACCCTGATCAGCTAATTCTAAATACCTTTCTGCCACTTGCTAGTGGTGTGGCACTGTTCTGCTATTTCAATCCAGCAGCCTCGGTTTCTTCATCTGTGTATGATCTTAAAAACATTTATCTCAGAGACGTTGAGAGCACTAACTTAGTAATGGTTCACTGTGTGGTATACAGTAATGCCCAGTGTGTGATACTTTCCTTTAGCCTTTCCTCATTAACAGGAACACACACACACACACACACACACACACACACACAGGCACACAGGGTTTATCTCTGTTAAATAATACCTTTATGAGCCTGTAATACAAAACTTGTTTAAACTGATTTGTATAGCAACTAACATTTTTATTTTTAATTTTTATTTTCAGTGTGGCTAGGGATTAACCCAGGGCCTTATATTTGTGAAACATTCACTCTATCCATGAGCTACATCTCAGTCCCATTATGCCAATCTTGCAACTCAGTGATAGGTATATACTTAAATTAATGTTGGAAACAAGCATCTGAAACCAAAAGTATAAATTCTGGGTGGTTGGCTGGTATTTTAATGTTTTCTTAATATTTGCCTGCATATTTGGCATTCACTTATCATAATGAATGTTTATATATTTATTATAAATGTGTATATATTTACATGTATACCTATGTTTAGCAATTGTGCATAGAATGTGCATTAATTTCCAGATTGTATATCCGTTTGACTGTTTCAAGTAATTTTTGGTATTTTAGGTTTTATATGTCCTATTCATTTCAAAATTGGAATTGTTAGATAAAATTTGATACTGTACCAAGCTGAAAATAGCTAGGTCCCCTTAGCTAGCCACCAGGAACACAAACTGTGAAGATCAAACAAGGTGAGATAGCTTTTTTTTTAAAAAAAAAACCGTACATTCAAATATCTGCTCTTTTCAGATAGTTGCTTTGGAAGTTTAGATATTTCTTTCAACAATATGGCTATTGTTGTAAACCTTTTAGGAACTTCTTTTGGAATTACTCTTACGATTAATTAAGGAATATTAAAGAAAAAGTGGATCTCATTATGTTGTAATCACCTTATTTAGGATAAGAGCAGTTGTATACAGTAGGTTATCACATAGCAGTTATGAAGAAGCTTGACTGTTTCCCCAAATGAAACTTATCCTGGTGAGAAAAAGGTTTTTATTTTATTTTATTTTTTTAGCAATTAGGAAAGTCAGAGCGAATTCCTTCAATGTGTGAAGAAAAAGCAGTTCCTAACTGGAGTTCCAGAACTGTTGAAAATCCTTGGAATGTTACTACCTGCTTCGATGGAACAACATTCATATGTGAGGGTAAATTCCATCTGCTTGTTCAAAACCGGTAACTTTACCTTGTAGCCATGTCTTTTGGATGTAAATGTTTATGGAGTGAAATAAGAATACTTTTAAGCTGAAAGACCTCATAAAAAGACAAATGTTATCATTTAAAAAGGAATCATTGTGAATTTTAAATCAGAAAACGCTGTATTCAGTTACAGACTCTTCTGAAATGAAAAGGAAAACAATACAAAGGCCTTTGTACCCAGATCAGGCCTGTGATGTTCTTTCATCATCACATGGATTTACTTAGCAAGTTACTGCAGTGCTTGTATATATCATTAAATCTAAGCGAGTCATCATAGAATAAAATTATAAAGACCGTGTGGTCCATATTTTGAAATAGAAGCAGGAAAACAATTCAAACTTGAGGATACATTCAGACTTTGATCTTAGCAAACATAAATAGTAACAGGATGGAAATAAAGGTTAAAAATATTTATAATGTATTTGTATGTAGTTATTAATAAAAAAGAGTGATTGGTTTAAAAAAGAAGAGCTAAGAGGAAGAAAAGGGCATTTGTCTAGGGGCCTTTGTTCAACCAAATAAATGTGGGAGTCTGCAGCAAATAAAACCGGTGACACAGACGGAAACCCTTCACTGGGCCTCCTGGTTTTCAGTGTTTAAAGCTGCTCTGAAGGACCCTGTGCTGTAGGGGCATGTTTTTCTCAGACCCTGCAGCCTGGGGGGTGGCCAACCAGCTCCTTTCCCACAAAATTTGGAGTAGACTTGGCGTCTCTGCTGGGCATCCCTTCGTAAGTCCCACTTATCAAATTATCCACATTGTGTCAAGCAGTATCTGAGCAAACACGGGTCTGTTTGAAAACTCAGCAGCTGCGGCTGTGCAAACCGTGAATGCAGTATCTTTGACACACTTGAATCCAAAAATTTTAGAAACTGATTTGTGCTCCTTTTTTGTTATTTTTATATAAATCTGTCTCCCTTTTAAAATAAACCTTATGAATAATTTACATTGCTGGCAGAAATGTGCTTGCTTTTATTTTTATTGAGTGCTGGGGATAAATTGGGCCCCTCAGGGCTGTACGACCTTGTGACCACCCTGGTCTCACCAGGTCACTGTCAGGGAAGCGGGCTTCCCTGATGAATAGAATGGGCCCCCCGAAGGGTCCTTCCATTCTCTGTCCTGGCCCAGTGCCTACTTGCAATCAGGCTGTCTGAAATCTCCATGGGAAAAGTTAATAGCACAGATACAAGAACAACAGATTAAACAGATGAGTTCCCCAAATCTTGGTAGAACTGAACTAGAAAGTTGATGAGGTTGTGGAGACAACCTCCATATCTTTATGCCCCAACATATATCTGACTTGCTATTTTTTTTTAATCTTGTCTAGCTAAAGAAGCTAAAATTATTCCTTAGTTAAGTGAAATGAAGGAAGACAGACATGAAACGTCACATCTTATATGATTCCTTTTATCTAAAATATCAAGAATAGGGTAATCTATAGAGACAGATATTAGATTAGTGGTTGCCAGGGACTAGGGAAGGGGAGGTGGGGAGTGATTACTTACTAGGTATGGGATATCTTTGGGGTGATAAAAGAATTCTGAAACTAGATAGTGGTGATGCTTGCATAACACCCTAAGGATACTTAATCCCTCTGAATTGTATACTTCAGAATGATTAAAACGGTAAACTTTATTCTATGTGTATTTTACCACAGTAATTTTTTTTATACCTAGGTAAAGCATAGGTGAAAAGCAAACAGGGAAAGTAACTATTACATTCATCAGTATCTTAGTAGTAATTTTTAGAGCAATTAAGGGGTTTCTTAGCCAGATCCTAGTTATTGGACAGAGTCAGAAAGTTGTGATGGATGGGCAAAGCTGGGGTTGCACATTTGAGGAAAGGACGGAGAAGGAAGAAGGCAGGCCAGGGTAGTCTGACTTGTTGTCATGGTTAACCTTGTGTCAACTTGACTGAACCTTAGGGTGCTCATACATTTGGATAAATATTGTTTGTGGGTGCATCTGTGAAGGTGCTTCTTAATGATATTAACATGAGTCAGTAGACTAAGTACAGCAGATTGCCTTTTCCAGTTAGGTGAGCCTCATTCAATTTGCTGAAGGCTTGAACAGAACAAAACAATTGAGTGAGAAAGAATTCTTTTGGTTTGCTTTTCTTTGACCTAGAATATTGATCTGCTTTTTTGTCTCAGAGTCAGACTAGAAATTACAATATTGACTTTCCTGGTTCTCGGATCTTTGGACTTAGACCATTGGCTCTCCTGGTCTCCAGCTTGCCAAAAGCAAAAATTGTAATTTTCTAGCCTTCATAATTGCACAAGCCAATTCCTTATAATAAATTAAAAATCTCTGTATAATTTATATCTCATATATGTCATTTATATCTATATCTACATTTATCTCCTCTTGGTTCTATTTCTCTGGATAACACAGGCTGAGATAGATTTTGCTACCAAAAAATGAGATGCTGCTGTAAAGAGTGCCTAAAAACATGGCAACTGTTTTGGAATTGGATATTGAATAGAAAAGCTGAAAGGGTTTGAAGTACGTTCTAGAAATATAGATATTAAGGAAGATTCTGGTGAGATCTTGCCCAGAAATAAATGTTATTAGAAACCGGCGGGAAGATGATGTTTGTTAAAAAATGGCCTAGAAATGGGTTGAACTATGTTCTTGTGTTTAATGGAAGACAGAATGTGTGAGCAATAAAATTGAATATTTAGTAGAAGCTATTTCTAAGCAAAGTGTTGAAGGAACATCTTGGCTCCTTTTGACTGTTTATAGAGTTATTCTTCCTAAGAATATCACACAGTTGTAGCCAAATGACTCTATGGTCCTGTCTTGTAGAATTCAACTATTCCAGAAGCCTTCCTTTATTTCATCCCATATTCCTCTCCTTCAGTTCTGCTCATATAATCCCATAAATTCATTATCAAGTGATAGTGCCCCCATAACATTAGTGTTCCCTTCAAAACACGCTTCTCTCTCTCTCTTTTATTTTTGCAATAAGCTTAGGCTGATAATTTTCCAAATCTTAAGTTTGGGGTTCTTTCTCACAGGAGATGGCAATGTTAATTATGCCCAAAGCAGGCTGTAAGCAGTGTAGGCTGTAAAGAGTCAACCCCACAATTGGCTTGTTTATAGAAGTGAATCCAGCTGAAGCCTACATGCTGCGGTCAGAGTAATTTGCACCCTAATTCTGTTCCCACAACTAAACCCTTCTTACTAGAAGGACAGTGTTCTAATTACAACCATATATTTTGCCTATTCTGTTCCTAATCCAAGAATGCTTTTGTCTTGTCTTTTAGGAGCCTTGCTTACATTAATTTGCATAGAAACTGCATGACTGTACTTCCTCGCACAAGTACTGCCCTTGCGTGTAGCTCACCTTTACTTCAATTGATTACCAGTAAAAATCAGTGGCTTCGACTTGCCAGCGCCTTCATCAGTTGCACTGGCATTGGTCTCCCTGGTCCCTCAATTTCTCTCTCAGTCCTGTCTTTCAGTTTTTTTTCCTCAGGCCTGCATCCTACACTGGGGAGGAGATTGGAGCTTATTGCAGAGGTTTCTGCTAACATTTCGGGGGTCTCTAGTACTTTCTGCTCAATTCCTGAATTCTTTTTTCAGTTCATCCCTTGCTTCACATTTTTCTATAAGCAGTCAGGAGCACTGCCTCTCTCATCACAGCCCCAGGAGCTAGGATATTTCCTCCTTCATTGCAGGGGATATGGTCACATTTCTAGTTTCAGAATGCCTGACAGAACTTTGCAGTGCCCCAGGGTCGGGTTTTCACTGTAGAGCCTTGGAGGCAGTACTTCCCAGAGCCATGGTTGCATAACCCCTCCATGGGTCCTGAAGGTGAGACTTCTACCCCATGGGTTTGGAAAACAAAGCATTGCACCAAAAATTATTATTGTTGGGCACTAAGATATGATGGAATTCACCATTTAGACTTCCTTGTGACCTGCCACCCTTCATTCTTGTTTCTCTCTCTTGCAATGGGAACATTTATCTCAAGCCTATCATGTTCTTGTTTTTAGGGAGCACATAACTTGACTGGTCACAGCTGGAGAGAAATTTTGCCTCGGGATGAATCATACCTCAAGTCTTCTGCACATTTGATTTAGATGATAAAGATGAAACTTCAGACTTTAGGGTTGATGCTGGAATGAGTTAAGACTTTCGAGGTTTTTAGAATGGAATGAATATATTTTGCATGCAAGAAAGATAATGAATTTTGAATACCAGGGGTGGGATGGAATGAATGTTTGCCTTAAAAGTTAATATGTTGACACTCTAGTGTTCAATGTGATGATAAATGGGCATGGGGAGGTCTAATGAGATCTAGATTATGTCATGAAGGTGGGGTCCTCAGGATAGGATTAGTGGCCTTATGAAAAGAAGAAGGAAAAGGGAGAGGTTTTTCCCACTTGACAACAAATAAAAGGCCATGTGAAGATCATGAGAAGGTCACCATCTGCCACCCAAGGACAGAGTCCTCACCAGTACCAACTCTGGTGGCATCTTAATTTTGGTCTTTCCAGAAACAAATTTCTGTTGTTTTAGCCACTTAGTTTGTGGTATTTTCTTATAGCAGCCTGAATGAAAACAACTGCTGTGTCTCCATGGAGGGTACAGGGGTAGAAGACAAGAACGAAGGAATATATGAAGTGGGAAAGGGGTGAAGGCAAACCCTTGTCTTGCATGCGTCCATGCATGTGTTTCTGGCATTGAACCCTAGGCCTTGTGCATGCTAAGCACACATTCTACCACTGAGTTATACCCCCAGCTCTGCTGTCTTGCATTTGTTCAGTGCTTGCTGTGCTTTGGAGTAAGAAATCTTAGATTTGGGCAAATACAAGAGTTTATCAGAATGGCAGCCCCTCCTTCAATGTCTTTACTGTCAGGAGTTCACCATGCATGCGGAGGTGTGCTCCTGCACAGAGCCTGGTAGTAGCCATTAAACAAAGTGACTAACACATTGCCTTGTCCACACATCTGCAGAGGACAAAACCAATCAAAATAAATACAAATTAGAAATGCTTTGATGGGAAATGATCATGTTCTGAAGCTCAGATTCCCGAGTCATTAGTGCACTATAAAGTATCTGGAATTATTATAATTATATTTCTAATGATTGCATAATGAGCCTCACATTTTTTATGGAGAAAAGCAAATAAAAATTCCCAACCTCACATTCATTTTCATAACTGTACTCCAGTAATTGGTGGTAAATAATTTCTTGGTTTATGTCTACTGTTCATTCAGATGGGCACCTCAAAGGAGAAATTTCAGAAGCCACATCTCTGTGTTCAGCTAAATCATAAAGAAGTAGTTTGGACAGAAGCCTCCTTTCGTGAGCTCCCTGACAGTGCTGACTTCCTTTCTGGTAATCCCCTCCCTCATTCTCCCTCTCCACCAAAAACAGCTTCTTTGCTGCCGCCCCATTGCATAGCTTTCTCCCTGTTCCCAGAACCCTGAGGGGCCTTTGAAGAGCCCAGGCCTTGCACATGCACTTCCTTGGCCTGGATGTTCTTCTTGGATTCTTTGTTTGACACAGGTCCTTCAATTTCCAAACACCCCATGGCATTGTATGAGCTGTCAAAAACCTTAGGAATCACACCACACTGGCTCACGGTGTGGGAAACAATTCTTGGGAGAGTCAAATTTGGCTTTTTTATTGGCTCTTTCCTTTGGATAGAAAGGATACCATCTGAACTCTTTTTTTTGGTACCTGAGATTGAACTCTCATCTGAACTCTTAATTGGCTAGAAAAATATACATAAGAATATTTTATAAGTGCAGGTGACAAGGTGACTGGTGGAGTGTGCAGATTCTTGCTCTGCTATGCCATGCATCAAAAAGGAATCAGAAACTCCTGAGTCCTACCACACAGGCCTGAGCAGTGCTCTGGTGTTTTAGCCTATTTGCTCTGCTCTAACAAAATGCCACGGGCATTCTGTTGCTTAGAAATTATAATTTATTTTGTACAGTTGAAGGGCCTGGAAAGTCCAAGGGCAGAGTGTTGGGACTGGGTGTCTGGTGAGGGCCTTCTTGCTCTGTCCTTACTTGGTAGAAGAGCAGGAAAGCAAGAAGGAACTAAACTAGTTCTTCCCAGTCCTTTTCTAAAATCCTAATCCACGCACAAGGATAGAACCCTCTTGACTGAACCACTTCCTCAGAGACCTCACCTCTCACCACAATGGGGATTAAGTTTTACAACAGTTTTTGGAGGGGACATGTTCAAACCATGACATCTTTGTAAACGACAGCCTGAGCCTTGGAATGTGCATGCTCCTGACCCCTTCCCCTCCAAATGGAAGGGAAAAAGAAAGCCCATTGCTTGTGCTGTATCTACCTTTCAGTGAGGCTGCACAGTGGAATGGAAGAGGTTTGTTTGATCTACTAATTTGTTTTTCAGTGAAACTCTTGTTTGTTTCATTTTGAGGTCATTTCTTTGGAAAGATTAAGGGCAAAGATGAGTGCAAATTAATTGTTTCTTCCATGTAATACTATAATAACTACAAGTTTGCCATAGTCGTGTGTGTGTGTGTGTGTGTGTGTGGGGAGTTGGGGAGACAGAAGATGGATGGAGAGGAATTAAACCTTGAGCATGTAATACTATAATAACTACAAGTTTGCCATAGTCGTGTGTGTGTGTGTGTGTGTGTGTTGGGAGTTGGGGAGACAGAAGATGGATGGAGAGGAATTAAACCTTGAGCAAGTAAGAGAAAGAAAATAAGGCATGGTGTGGTAGAACGTGAAATTAAAAAAAATTAAATACCAATGCTTCTTATGATGCAGTTATGTCTAGAAAAAGTCATTGTAAATGAGAAATATTATAAGTCACAACTGCATCTAATACACCTAATGTACTAAACATCATAGCTTAGCCTAGCCTAACTTAGAAGTTTCCAGAACACTTACATTAGCCTGTAGTTGGGCAAATCATCTGGCACAAACCCTATTGTATAATAAAGTATTGCATAAGTCAGGTAATTTATTGAATACCTGCATCTAAAAATGCTGCAAAATAGTGCACTGTGGAGTATGGTTGTTGCCTCTCCTTATCATGTGGCTGACTGGAACTCTGGCTCCAGTATTATGAGTATTGAGTGCATATCACTAGCCCAGGAAAAGATCAAAATTCAAAGAACTGTGTCTACTGAATTCATATTGCTTTTGCTCATCGTGAAGTTGAAAAATTGCAAATCAGATTGATGCAAGTTGGGATCATCTGTACAGGAGTATCAATAAACAGGCAGGAGAAACTCACAAGGGATCTTGAGAGAAAAGAACATGTGGGTATGTAACACAGTAATCACAAGAAGTTAGAGCTGAGTTGGATCTTAAAGAATATTGACTCAATTCTCTTCATTTGAAACATGATAGAAGTGAAACCCAGGGAAGCTATGTGAATTTACAAATTGGTTAAAGTCAGAGGTAAGAGGAATACACAAGGCTCTCATTCCAAGCACATGGATGTCAGTGGGGGAGGAGCTTGAAGCTGAAGATAGGACTGGGATGTGATTTTTTCCTGCTCACTACTGTTGAAGGCTAATATTCTTAAAAAGAAGAATCATGCCTCTGATATAAATACAAAATCAACATTCACCATAGATTCTGGTTAACTCATTAATTTTGAAAGAACTACTGATATTACTGGTTGAAAGAATTCAAAGTACCACATACACGTATAGGTAGATAAGAAATGCTGAAATGAATTTACAAATAAATGTGACTTGGCATAGATTTTATTTAAATAATTACTGGGAGATTCAGTAAGAAATTAAAACTTTTTAAAAGGGGAACTCAAAGAAACACATCCATATACAGGAAGATAAAGAGTTCAAAAATGAATCTGCAAACACATGTAATATGGATCTAATGATCAGATAATTGCATTCGCTTTGACACAAGCAATTTGCATGTGTATGTACAAGGATCATTTGTACTATTTTCAGTTTTCTACAAATGACAGAATTGCAAAATAACTTTTAAAAACCCCTCAAACCCCCTCCAGAAGTAAATATCCTCTACCACCCCCAAAACAATGAAAGGCAGAGATGATCAGAAAGGGTGTGGTTGTATAGGATATCCACTCCATTCCCATTCCAAAGTCTTGCACAATACCTGGAGTTGAAGGTGATGCTCTCTTACTTCCTTGACTCACAATGCTTCCTTTGGCAGTAATGGAAAACAGAGTGTTATGGTTTGTGTCTAGATGTCCTCACAAACCCTCATGTAGTCATAGGCTATTGTGGAGGTGGCTGAATCTAGACTGCATGATTGATTCATGGCAGAGCTAGAACTGAGGGCACTAGGATTAAGGGCATGAGTGCTACCCACCCTAAGTAGTCTGAATAAGATAAAAGAGGCAGAAAGAAACTCTGAAGGTCCCTTGTTGCTTCTGCTGTCTTCCACTGCCTTGAACTGTTGCCCTCTGCCACCCACCTTGGAGCCAGTGAATTGTGGACTGAATCTCTACAAACTGTAAGCCAAATAAACCTTTCCTCCTTTAACTTTGGGTATCGGGTATTTTGTCTCTACAACTAGAGAAAAGTAACTAAGACACAGACTAAGAAAGTGAGCGGATTCAAGGAATATATTCAGGGCCACGCTACACGCATCTCTGTTCAGGGTGCCCCTGCTGTTACTGCCTCATGAAATACTTTCACCATCATTGCTGGGTGCCTTTTGGCCCAGTAAATTTGACACTTCAAATTAACCATTTTAGTCATTCAATATTTTATATCAACTACTAATTCTTTTTTCCAGTTTTTATTTTTATTAGTCTATGTTTGCAGTACATAATGTTAACATTCCTTGTGGGTCGTTGACACAGGCACATAACTCATCTCAGTTCTGTTTTCATCCCCTTTCCCTCTCCTCCCTTCCCATTCTTCAGTATTATGGAGTGGTTGTTATTGAGTGCAGTGGGGGTTTAAATATTATACAATATGTATATGTTTTGAAACATATGTGGTAACCCACTAAGATGGGCCATTTTCATGTATCAGTTAAAAAAAGAACAGTGGGGAACAACAATATCTTGAGTAAAAACAGTTGCAAGCTAGCTACCATTTTATGTAGACCTCATTTATTGTATGTGTGAAAGGTCTTAATGCTGAAGTTAGTATAAAAGCCCATTAATAATGTAAAATCAAGACTGCAATAATGGTTTAGGAACCTGCATCCTAGCTTCTAACTAGAAATCCATTTTCTTTTTTTGCAGTAATTTAACCTTTTTGGATTTGGTTTCTTTGCACATGAGGGGGTTGGATAATATGATTTTTAAAAATCAGTTCCAGCCCTAGAACCTTGGTTCCCAATGAATAAATAAACTACAGGGGAAGCCCTCTATGCTGCTTGGCAGCATGATGCACATGGACAAAGAAAACATTTCTTTGAAGTTCTGTGTGGCAGATTTTGCAACTAAAGGACAAAAATAATTTGACCTGGCCTTTATTTGTTCTAGTTGGCTAGAAATAAACAGTTTATTCTTGGAAAAATGGTCTTTATGATGCTCCTCATTCCAAGACTCTTCTTATGCATTACATTGCCCTCACTCATAACCTTTTACAACTGGTTTCCCTACCTCAGTGGATTATACTCTGATTAAATCTTGTTATGCTGCAATATTTCCTTACCTAGTTTTGGGAATTTAATTGTGTTATTTCTGAAGTTAAAGGCTTAGCTTTGCTTCAAAAAAACGCTGGTGTTAGCGAACTGGGGAGAAAATGTGGAGCTGTGCAGCCCTCAGAAATTACATTTTGTTTTACCCAGGAAATCACGAAGACCTGAGTATCAATTTTGCTGCTCAGAGGAATGAGGCATAGGTTTCCCACTATTTCCGCAGGCCCATGACGAGGATGAGGTGGGGGAGCTGAGCAAAGTTGCTGGTATAGGGGCGTGAGGCCACCATGTGCAGACCCAGGGGTCAGGACACCCTAGAGCACGTGAACCTCTCTTTGGCCCCTCTTAAATTCATTGTGCACTCCCTTTTCCCCCAAGATCCTCTGATGAAAACATGCCTTTCATGTTTTCTAATGTAATTTCCCTTCAGTCTGAGTTTCAGGGTGTAACTTTCCTTAACTGGCTTTTTAAAGATCTATGTCCTTTTATGTTTTAAACCATTTGTGCATTGTTGGGTGATTTTACCAAGAGAAACATTTTTTGCTCAGAATATTTAAAGTTATTATTGCTAAATCCACTAACGGGACCTGGCTTGCTAAAAGCAATCGGGTATTAAATGTATTGGGTTTATTGAAAAGTTAAAAAAAAATGTAGCTGAAAAGTTTACATATATATTAACAAATGTTTGTTGTTGGTGTTTTAACTTTTATTTGTATTTTCTTTCCTCATTCCCTTTTCCAGTAAGCATGTACTATTTTTGTTAATAGAACAAAACAAAGCAAAACAGAAACAACAACAACCACAAAAACTATTGACATTTTCAAGACAAACCGTTTTATTTTAAGGAAATCTACTTCAAAAATCTGGCACAATGAAACTTCTAAAAAAACAAGAACAAGATTGCAATTTGGGGAAGTATCTCATGTCTACATTCGTAGAGTTGCTGTCCAAGAATGGGAGAAATTTAACTCCCTAAATTAGACTGTGAACTTACCTAAGTGTTGGGTAAGACATTTTCTTATGACTTTAGGTTCATTAGATTGCTTTTTCTTTTTGTTTTACATAACTTTCTGTGTAGGAACTATTTAATTAAGTATTCTTTATTTGGAATGAAACAATTTCCTTAAATAATAAAACAAGTCCCAGGAAAAATCCGAGCACATCTTTCCCCATGATACTGTGACACTCACCCTCCTTGCTTTGATACATTTGTCATAGAATTGCCTAGGTGCTCCGGATTTCTAATGGTTTGAGTCTTATTAAATTTCTGATGATGATAACAGGGTCATATGGTTACAACAACAATAACATGGGCTTAGTGTTTTATGGCTAACAGAACACTTGTGTACATATCCTCGAATGATCCTCAGTGTCATTATATCCAGATAAGGAAACTGAATCCGAATGTTCAAGGGACCAGCACAGTATTCACACTGCACAATTACTGAAAAAAAGATCGTGCACTTTGGGATTTCACAGACTTAAATTCAAAACTAAGTCATGTTCTAAATGGCAATTAAAACACTTATCCCCACAAAGGCTCATTTTCTTCCTCTTTCTTAGGGATATCTTGACATAATGAATGTAAAGTACTTGCACTTAGAGTAACCAGCACACAGCATGTTTTCAATAAATGTTCGTGGTCTTCCCTGTCTCCATTTCCAAGCTGCATCCTCTGTCCACAGGATCATTTAGGAAACAAGTCTCTCACTTCCAGACTTTCTGGCTCCTCTAGTCTTCCTTATGTATTGTACTGAGTGGCTCCTGGGCATTTTTGTGCTCTTTGCTACTGAAAGTTCTTGGCTTCAGATCCGTGAGAGCAGGGCGTCCACTCTCAGCACTTTGTACCCAACCTAGTTCCAAGTAGGCGCTCAGTAAACTGTGGAGTGAATTATCGAGACACTGGCTGAATGTGCATATTTGGCTCCTGAACTCACGTGAAACAGCCTGGCCGCCCACCTTAGTTCATTTGGGCTGCTATAACAAAGTACCATAGAAAAGGTGGCATACAAACAACAGAAATTTGTTTTTGACAGTTTTGGAGGCTGGATATCTTTAGGCACCGGCATGGTCAGACTCTGATGAGGGCTTTTTCCTAAGTTGCAGGCAGTTATCCTCTCATCCTCCCGTGTCGGAAAGAGAGTAAGAGAGCTCTCTGGAGTACCCTTCATAGGGACACTAATGCCATTCATGAGGGTTCTACTCTTATGACCTAATCCCCTCCCCAAAGTCCTACCTCCCAATGCAATCCCAGTTGGAATTAGGGTTCAAAATTGAGCTTGGAGGGACACAAACATTTAGTCTATTGTAGTAGAATATTGTTCAGCCTATGTAGTAACCCCTCCTCACTCTTGCCTGCCCTGTGTTTTTCTAAGATACAGATAATTTCTTCTCTCCTTTCCATCTCCATCCCTTTGACTTCTGATAATGATGTCAGAAGCTCTCTTCCTCATACCCAGGAGTGGTCACCCCTGTCCTCAGAAGCTGTTATGCCTTTGCTCTCCAGCCAAGGTGGCAGGGTATGAATAACCTTACCCTTATCCTTAGTTCAGCCCTGAGAGAAACTATAAGGGGGGAGTGTCTGGGGGTGCATTTCTTCATCCAGGCCTCTTATCTCTTGTGGTCATTGAGGAAAGGAGAACTTTTAAAATCCATGAGAGCCTCTGGAGAAGGTAAGAATCTGGGGCGCTAAGTACCTGGATGGGATAAAATTGCATTTAAAATATTTTTATCTTAATTAACATACAGTAATTGTACATATTTATGGGCTACAAAGTGACATTTCAACACATGTATACAATGTGAAATGATCAGGTCAGGGTAACTGTACATTAGACATGTATTTTTTTTTTTTGGTACCGGGGATCAAACTCAGGACCTTGTGCTTGCGAGGCAGGCAGCAGAAACACTGAGCTAAATCCCCGGCCCCTCTGCTATCTATTTTGAAATATTCAATTAATAGTTGTCAACCACCATTACTCCACTGTTATAGAACTTTAAGACTTATTCCTCCTATTCAAATGCACCCCTAGTGGGTAGCAATAATCACCCTTTGTCCACCCTCCAACACCCAGTCCCAAGGTATAGTAACCATTGTTATACTTTTTACTTCTATGAGTTCTTTTTAGCTTCTGTGTTGTATTAATCATCTTTCTCATTGCTGGAAATAAATACCCAACACCCTCAATTCAAAGGAAGAAGGTTTATTTTGGCTCAGAATTTCAGTGGGATCAGTCCATGGTTGGCTGACTCCAAGGCAAAAACTGCATGGTGGAAGGGAATGATGAAGGAAAACTGCTAGAACTAGAACTAGAAGAGCCTCACATACGAGTTAGTCAAAGAGGAGTGATTGGCGGCATCTTATTTACTGAGAATAATATACTTTATTCAGGCATTTTATGAAATAATTGCAATGTTGCTTAGCAACATTGGTATTCGAATAGTCCCTGACGTACACTTTGTTCCACATCGTGTTTTGTCAGTTGCAAGTATAAGAAGTAAGTTAAACCATGGAACTATTTTAGACAACAAATTAAAGTGCTTTCTTGGGAGCCTGGATAGAAAAGTTCCACTGATCTGTTGACTCAGAGGTCTTGGCGTCTTGACAAGTATGTCCCCCCTTTGGTAAAGACTCTAAAGCTCATTGAATAGCTTGGTGCCTCACTTTTTAAAAATCTTCTGTGTGTTGTGGGACGGAATCATTTCTTTAAATGTCATTTTAAAATTTATTTCCTTCTCATGTCAACATACATCTTTGGAGAGGTCAAAAGACATAATTCATGCATTTATATTAAATGCATTTATTTGGCCTTGTGTACATACTAAGTGCTCACAGAAGGTATCAGATTAATGCGTCTGGAGACTGAAGTCTTCTGTTTATCTACTTATTTGGGAAACAGAGTATCTGAACCATTCAATATAAACTTGCCTGCACTATGTAGCCAGTTGATTACAACTTGACCTGGAAAATCTTAGAGTTTCATCCATGCATCTGTAATGGGGACATAAAAACAGCAGCTACTACTCTAAATCCTCTAAAAGACCTTTTCCTCTTCCCTTGTAATTCTTTACCTCCTCCCATGAGAACACCAGGATTCTGCAGATTGGTACTCTGAGACTTTTCCTCTGCTCTTTGGATCTAGTAGGTTATAACAATTTCTTTTCAAGTCCTTAAGTTTACTGTGTTCTTTTCTCCACCTCTTAGCCCCCATATACTTATTTTTCTCTATATTAGTTGTGCTTAGCAGTTGCTTCTTGAACCAAACAGAAGAGTTGGTACAGAGGTTTCCAGTAGTGTTCTGTGGAGCTCCTGTCCTCATAATCTCACACAGAAGGAGGTGGCCCTGGTCCTGACAGCCCTGATTCCCATCAGAACAAATTTTATCCATTCCGTCTGTCTGAAGACCCCTAATAAAATCTCATTTGAATAAAGATGGATAAAGGATTCTGTGGATAAAGGATTTGGAAACCACTGGACTTCAGAGTGTTCTTGGCATGGTTTCTCACTGTACTTTGGCTCTGGCACATATTACGGGATGACTTTGAACATTCATTTACCCGGTGATGCAAGCCATGATAAATGTGTGGAAACAGCTACTCTGTTGACCACTAAAGCCACATATGTATGTGGCCAGAAGGATGGAGCTATGTGGTTAGTTATTTGTTTTTGGATCCTGTGCTGGACTGAATATTATCCCTGAAAATTTATGTTTACCAGGGACCTCAGAATGTGACCTTAATTGGAAATACGGTCTTTGCAGATGTAATCAAATTAAGATGAAGCCATACTGAATTACACTGGATCCTAAGGCAACAGCTAGTGTCTTAATAAGAAAATGGAGATTTGAGCACAGAATCACAGGTGTACATGGGGAAGAATGCCATGTAAAGATAGAGCCATACATTGAAGTGATGTGTCCTATAGGCAAAGGTCACCAAGGATTGCCTTTGACAATGAGAAGCTAGAAGGACATGGGTGGTTTTTCCTTCAGAACCTCTGGAAGAACAAACCCTACTGACAATTTAATTTTGGATTTGTAGCATCGATGGGTTATTATAGTTAAATGAGGCTATAATGGTGAGCCCTTAATTTAACAGAATTGTGCCTTTTTAAAAAGAAGAGACCTGAACAAGAATGTTCTGTCTCACCATGTAATGCCATCTTAGGATTCTCCAGAAAGCTCCCACTGGCAAGAAGGACCTCAACTGTTGTAGCTGCCTGATCTTGAATTTTCCAGTCTTCAGTATCATGAGCTTAACCATTTACCAGTCCAATTATTTAAATACAGGATGACCAAAATTGAGTAGGTTTTCATTAATTTTATAAGATAATATAACAGGAAATATAAAAATATAAAAATGACTGAGAGATGCTTGGGAATCTGTTTAATGGTTAATAAACCTTTATTCTTTTCTTTTCCCCATTAACTTTATTGGTACATTTTAGGTATAAAATACAGTTACATTCATCATTGGGATCTTGTACTATTACTTGAGTCTCTTGGTCCTTATTTTTTTTCCCCCTTCCCTTGCCCTCCCTTCACCCACTCCAAACTTCCCTATTTACAAAGACCTTGTTTCCATTTTTTTCCTCTTCTCATATTTTTCCTTTCCCTTTTTTCCCTTCCCCTACCCCTCCCAATTCCCCTGCTCTTTTAGACCTTTTCTTCCTGTTACACAATATCAGTTATACATTTTTTAAATTACAATATTAAGATCTAGGAGACATTGCCACAGATTTTACAGAATTTAAAAGGATATAGAAAGCATATTACAAAAATCGTTTTTGAAATAAACTTGACAACTTCTAAGAAGTAACTTGGAAGACAAATTAATGAAACTAACTCTGGAGGAAATATAAAATTTGAATAGTACCTATTAAAGAAAGTATATTCCTAGCTTGAAAACCTACCTATATGACAACAGCAGGGTCAAAGTTCTAAATTTTGATGGAATCTCATTTATCAATTTTTTTCTTTTATACATCATGTTTTTTGTATCCTAGGTAGTTCTTGCCTACCCTGAATTCATAAATATTTTCCCTTATAATTTCTTCTTTAAGTTTTATGCTTTTAGGCTTTCTTATTTAAGTTCATAGATCCCTTCAAGTTATTTTCATGTATGGAAAAAAGGGTTGAGGTTAATTTTTTATATACAGGTGTTCTAGTGCTGTTTGCTGAAAACACTATCTCTTCCTCGGCTCTTGAGTTTATATTCTACAAAATGCTAATGTTAAATAATCTTTCAAAACTCAGTGGACCATATATGTGTGGTTCTATTTCTAGATTCTCTGTTTTATTCCAATGATCTATATGTCTTTCCTTACACCAACACTGCCTTGATTACTGTAGCTTTAGAAGACGTCTTAAAATTAGGTACTAAATGTCTTCCAACACTGTTTTTGTTTTTGTTTTTAACTTTTCTAGGTCCTTTGTATTCCTACATAACTTTTAAATTTCAATATCCATTTCTTTATTTATAGCAAGTATACACAGACCTGAATTTTTATATATACCTTGTGTTTTCTAATCCTGCTAAATTCAAGTACAAGTTCTAGGGGCTCCTAGAGATTTCTTTGTATTTTCTCTGTAGATGATCATTTCATCTACATATAAAGATTTTGCTTCTGCCGTGCCAATCCTATCCTAGTTGTGTCATTTTATTGCCAGACTATTTTGGTGGGGCCTAGGTTTCAAAGTTTAATGGACAGATAAAGAGTAAGCATGTCTGCCCTTGTTCCCCACCTTAAGGAGAAAGCATTGTATCTTCTCCATTCATATAAGGTGTTCTCGCTGGAAGAATGGAGTACATGTCTTTAATCTACCTTTATTCTTAACGAAGTATTGCATCTGTGATGTTCAGGCATAGTGACAGAAAATGGACTAACACAAGCATCCTGTAAAAAGACAATCAGATTGAGGTTGTCTAGTAGGTATGGATCATTCAACACCTAGAAGGCAACAAGGACATTGTTGGTGGTGATCACAGCATCATAATAATGAGGAGATTCTGAGAAACCATCAGCTAGGCTGATGGGGAGTCCTACAGCAAAGATGATCTATTAGAGGAAGGCTGTGACAGGCAGGAATGGACTAGATCTAAAACATCTGCCATGGCTAATTTTTGACTAGGATAAGCCTGGGAAGTGTGTAGCTTTGGAGTGAATTATATGATGGATATCAGAGTTCAGGCAACCGGAGCTAACAACTCTCCTTACAGCCATTTCTTTCTTCAAAGGAGACTTGAGTGGAGCACATCCATGACTGGACTCCTAGGGCTTTATTGTGTGTGGAATCAGGGTCTATAGTATCAGTGGTGATGAAGGAATTCCAGAATAGCAGAGGTTAGGTGATACTGATTAATCATCAGAGACATGGTGTGTGTAAATGTCACCCCAGACAGATTAGAATTGCATCCAGGACACTGAAACCTGTAGAGATCCATGGCATTGTCTAATGGATCATAGTTTTCTTGGGATGAATGGGATAAAAAAGTGAGCTAGAACTTTGCTTGACTCATACAATTAAAAAATGAAATCAAGAACAGCTGAAAAGAAACGTGCTATGTTCCTATATTGGAAAATTGTGATCTATTGCCCAACTTCCATACCTTAGGCAGTTATCATACTCAGAGAGCATCAACTGAAGGAGAAATTGTGTCCCATATAGGACACAGGATCGGAAATGATACTGGTATCAAAGAATCTAAAAATACCTTCATGAGTTCTTAGCGTGGCCAGGTGAATAATGAGTCCTGGCCCAGATCTATGATTCAGCATATACAGTAGGTCCACAGACTCAGTATGTCCCTAGTCATTGTGTGCATAATTGGGATTGATTTTTTTTTTAGCAGAGGAAGAATGCTCACTTTGTTTCTCTGACCTATGGAGTAAGAACCATTATGGTAAAAGGGTTCAGTTAAGTGAAACCGCTTGACTTCTGCTATTCTAATGTCCTATCACCTCTGAAATAGTTTCTTTCAGTCGTTACAATAAGTCAGAGCCACACTGCATTCTTGGTGGAATTGCAGAAATTAATATTATTTTTGAGTATACAAAGACTACAGAAGTGAAGGTGTCCATAATATTTCTGTTCAGTTCACTGATACCATTCGTGAAAAGTGGATGGTTGAAAGCTAATCATAGTGAATCAAGTCAAGTGATAGTCCCCAAAGTATGGTTTTACTGGAGTGTAGTATCGCAGGTCTGGGTCTAGCCTATGGAACTTAGTACGTGGCTGCTGATTTGGCAAATGTTTCTTTTCCAATCTGAAAAAAGAGGATCAAAGCAGCGAACATTTACACAGGAAAGTCAGCAAAATATATTCCATGCTGCAAGTTTATGTTAACTCTCCTGCTTTCTGACACAGTATCATAGGAAGGGACCTTTGAACATCTTGATATTCTACAGAAACACCAGAGTATTCCTTTTGCTGACAATGTCATGTCAATTGGGCTGTTGTACAAGAAGTGAGAAGAAATCTGAATACTATGGCAAGACCCATGGGTGCCATTGCTTAGGAGTGAATCCTTCAGTGATTTAGGGGCTGCCATAAGTATGAAATTTGTAGGGCTCCAATGATTTTGACTATATAGGGATATGCTTTTTAAAGTAATGCAAAGGCTGAGATCTAGCTGAGTGATAAAATACTTCCCTAGCATTCATGAAGCCTTGGGTTCAATCTTTAGCACTGAAAAAAAAGTCTGCCTTTCAGCCAGGTGTGGTGGTGCAGTGTACACCTGTAATCCCAGCACCTGGGTGGCTGAGGCAGGAGAATCACTGCTAGTTCAAGGTCAGCCTGAGCTACATAGTGAATTCAAGCCCAGCCTGAACTTCATAGTGAGACCTTGTCTCAAATCCTCCCCCCTGAAATAAAGTAAAGCTAATGTTATTCTACTTTGAACTTCCTAACACCCCCCCCACACACACACTCACACACACGCACACACACAAAGCATAGCACAGTAGCAGTGAGCCTCTGTTAGTCAGCTTTCCCTTCACTGGGACATAATACCTTATACCTCAAACTTAAAGTAGGAGAAGTTAATTTGGTTAACAGTTTCTGGGGATTCAGTCCATGGCCAGGTGGCTCCAAGGCAGAAACATTATGGCCGAAAGGTGTGACAGGGCCAAGAAGCTTGTTTCAGGGTGTTGGGGAAGTACAGCAGGGGAACAGTGCCAAAAAAGATGTGAAGGATTAGCTATAGTACTCAAGGCATGCCTCTGTTACCCACTCAGACACACCCAGCAGTGTGCCCCTCCAGTCCTCTCAGTGGCTTCCAAGCCATTGAAGTTGACACAGTCAAGCTTAACCATCACAGCCTCTTTGAGTTTTGGAAGCAGTAAAATTATACTTGAAAGTACTTCTCTGAGCTGTTAGCTAAACTGGGAGATTGTATCTAGAGTAACACTCAGAGTGGGAAAAAAGGCTCAAAAGGAGGTCCATGTGGTAGTGCAGGCTACCTTACTGCTGAGGTTGTAAGACCAGGCAGCCTATAGAATTAGGAGTAATCATGCTGTGCAGGGATGATGTGTGGTATTTCAGGAAAGCACTGACAAGAGCTTTACAAGGAAGACCTCCAGGATTGGCACAGCTGTAACTTCTGCATTGGAGAAGTACTCTTAAAAATCCACCTCTAGAACACTATTATAAAACAAATTGAGTACCCGGCCACGGAGATGTCAAATAAGTATGGACTTTATTATGAGTTATACCCCCCACCCCAAGTCATAATGCAGAGAAGATGAAGTTACAGTATTGTTTGGTGGAAATAGTACATTTGGGAGCAGGTAAGAGGACATGGAATGTGATAGGAATAAGAGATCTGACCTCCATGTTACTTAACTTCCTTTACACTCATTTATCTCTCTCAGCTCACCCATATGGCTTCTCATGAGTTCCCTATGAATAACTTAACAGAGGAGAAGAATATGTAGCCTGGTTTTTAGGTGGGTTGGCTCCATATATTGGTGATATTGGTGAGCTGCGACCGCAGGTTGGCCCTACTTGGAGAGTAGCCTAGATGAGGTGCGGGTGCTCCCTATGGGTGGAGCTCCGAATGCTACACTTGGTAGAACACAAGTGCTGTGAGTGCTGGCAAATGAGTTGGTTGGTTGTTCAGGGGCCAGAAAGGAACAAGATTGAAGGTCTGGAGAAGAAGAAAGTGGATGGAGTGGTGAGAGTGGGCACACAAGTTTTTGTGTTCAAAGCAGTGTCAGAGAGCATTCCTGGGAGAGAGGGCATTTGACAATAAGTTGGGTACAAAATGATGCATGTAGAGGATGTTAGCCTCTGTCCATGCTTGGGCTATAGGCCCAAGAATGGAGTAGCCATGTGTTTCACTTACCTATTACCATATAACAAACTCTAACCAAATACAAGGCCTTAAAAGAACAGTGGTTCTTGTAAAAAAAAAAAGTTTGTCATGATTCTGTGGAATAAACAGGTGCTTTCAAAAAATAAAAAAAACAAACAGGTGCTTTCTCCGCACTACTGGATTCTAGGTAGACTAAAGTTGCTGACTAGGAGCTGTGGGGCTCCTTCACAAAGCTCCTCTACCTAGCTAGCTTGGGCTTCCTCATGGCATGTAGGTTTCAGAGTAGACCTTTCCCCTGGTGGCTGGCTTCTAAGAAGAAGTAGAAAAATGGAAGCTACATGTTTCTTACTGCTGAGAAGCCATTCCAAAGCATAGTGGTTCAAAACCAAAATGATTTATTATTTCTCGTCCTTCTTTTGGTTAGGGATTTGGTCCAGGCTGGGATGGATGGTTATCTGCTCCATATGATGTTAGACACTTCTTTAATTGGTGGCCTGTTTGGGTCTTTAGGGTCAGGAAATCTTCATTCACCTGTCTGGCTTCTCAGTGTTTCTTTTTTTTTTTTTTTTAAATGTGTTCAGGATCATCATTCATTTAGCCCAAGATTTTATGCAGCATAATATGAGTTTATATTCCCTGCCCACAGTGCTTCTATCATTATTAGTGTCTTTCCACTTTCTGTACCTGACATGGATCCTTTGTAGCATTGTTTTGGACCAGAGCACCCACTTGAGAGGGCAAAGGATGTGTGACCATAAGCTCATGATCACAAGATCCACAGTTATACAATATAACACATTGCTTGGAAATAAGGCTTGATAAAATATAGGAATGGCTCAGTAAGGCTTAGTTAAGAGGAGAGGTTGTGGACAATACTATGTGGACTTAGGCCACTGTCTTCCACTTCTGAGGTGCATGATACCAGGTTCCTCAGTAGGCTCAGAACTGTAATGGGTTACCTACAGATGTAACCAGCCCAAAACAGATCCTCTAATGCCTATTCTTTCTTCATTCCCTTAATCTTCCATCTTGCTTACTCTGTTTCCAAAAGTTATCTTTCAAATGAGCTACCTGACAGTGTCTATATCTCAGGCTCTAGTTCAGACAAAATCCATACTTAGGCACTTTTTAGGATATGCTACTTTTTGTGATTATGACAAAAATGAAAATTAACATTTTTAGCATATGAAGTGTTTTTATTTTTTTTAAGTAGATTCTTTGAATTGGAATTTTTGGATTAAAATGTGTGGATTGGGGCTGGGGACTTGGCTTGGTGGTTCTGCCACCTGCCTTGCAAGCACAAGGACCCAAGTTCGATCCCTGGTACCAAAAAAAAACAAACAAAAAAACCCCCATAAAATGTGTGGATTGAGTTTAAGCCTCTTGCCCAAACTGTCAGTTAAGAATAGTGTAGTAATTTGTATTATTTTTACAAGTATATGTGGTTATATTTCATTTTCTTTGTTAATTTTCTATTTTGGACATTTCAAGAAAACAGCTTGTGAGATCTGTGGCTTATTTTGAAAGTCATAAAGTAAGATTGACATGAAATGATGGTTCTCAAGTCATATCATTAGGAAAGTTCACTCCTTTCTCACTGAGAGAGAGTAGGAAAAGGAAAAAGGCTAACCACAAGTATCCTTCAAAAGAAATTCCCAGAAAAAAGTTAATGTATATGAAAGTCATAATCATAGGGATCTGAACATTTTCTGATAAATTATTTCCATCAAATTGCAGTGGGTTTTAGAGGGCCAAATTAAAACCTTGTCTCACATAAGGGCTTTACTAGGCAGCAAAATATAAGTTAAACCTGTTGTCTTTTTATTTTATTTTATTTTTTGGTATGGGGGATCGAACTCAGGTCCTTGTGCTTGTGAGGTAGGCAATGGAACCACTGAGCTAAATCCCCAGCCCCTGTTGTCTTTTAATAAGGGTAGATTGTGGTTAACACGTGCATGTAGAAAGTAAAAAAAGAATAAGCTAAATTTTTTTCCTTAAGGTTTATACCGTTCTTTTCTCTTTCTGGATATAACCCACATCCTTTAGGTGAAGAAAAATTGACCTTAAAAACAGTTGACTTTTCTGGTAAAGCAGTGTTCCTCTTTGCAACGAGAAACCTCAAATTTGAAGCCCAGTTATTTAGTTGATATCAAAGAGTTATTTTTAAAATGAGTTCCTGTAAAACATTGTGTGAAAAATTTTAAGGGAGAGTGCACAAGTACCCCACTAGTTTTATTTTAGTGTTTCTAAACTTTAGCCTTAGCTGCTACTTCTAAGGTCAACAAATTATAGGGGACTGGAGAGTTTTAAAACCAGCATACCACCCACATTACTTAAACATTTGTCATTTTTTAGAAAAAGAAGTTTTGTTTCAAGTGGACGTCTATTTCTTATTTTTCCCAAAGTCTCAAGTTGATGGAAAGTGTACTTTACAAAATAATAATCCATGAGTTTCTGGATAATGAAGAGAGATATCAACAGATAATCAGAAGAACTGGAGAATTCTTGAATGATAGAAAGCAGAACATGCTATATGGGTGGGAAAAAATCAGAAGAATAGAAGAACAAAAGAATGACAATGGCAAGAATTTAAGATTATTTATTGGCATGAGAACTCAGCGCAACAAAGGAAACAGAGTGAGGAGACACCTGCAAAAATAGAATATATTTGCAAACTTTTCCCCTGAAAAGGGTTAATATCTAGATAAACAAGAAACTCAAACAACTCAACAGCAAAAAAGAAAATAACTTGATTAAAAAGTGGGCAAGAGACCTAGATACATACTTCTCAAAAGAGGCCATATGGTGGTCAACAGGTATAGGAAGAAATACTGAACATCATGACTCTGCAGGAAATGCAAATCAAAGCTACAGTGAAGCTGGGCATGGTGGCACATGCCTTTAATCCCAGCTACTCTAGAGGTGGAGGCAGGATTGCAAGTTCAAGCTAGCCTGGGCAATGTAGGGAGATCCTATGTCAAAAAAAAAACAAAAAACCCCAAAACCAAACTAAAATAAAGGAAAAAAAACCGAAAACAATTTTACAATGAGATATCACCTCCCCTTAATTTAAATGGCTACTCTCAGAAAGATAAAAATAACAAATGCTGGCATGGACACAGAGAAATGGAAACTTATATTCATTCCTGGTAGAAATGTAAATGGGTACAGCCAGTATGGAAAACACTGTAAAGTTTCTACAAAATACTTAAGGTAGAACTGCCATATGATGGAGCAACCTCACTACTGGGTATTTATATACAAAAGGAAATGAAATCAGTATGTTGAAGAAATATCTGCATTCCCATGCTCATTATGGCACAATCCCACAATAGCTAAGATGTGAAATCATACCAAATGCCCATCAACAAATAGAAAAAGGAAATGTGGTACGTATACACAATAGCAATTATTCAGTCTTAAAAAGAAAGAATTCTGTCATTTGTAGCAAATGGATGAATCTGGAGAACATTAAGTGAAATAATCAAGGCACAGAAAGACAAATACTGCATGATCTCACTGATCTGTGCAAGGTATAAAGCTGGTCTTCTAGAAACACGGAGTAGAGTAGTGCTTTACCAGAGATTGGGCAGTGGGGATGTGATGGTGGGGAGAGGTTGGTCAATGAATTCAAAATTACAGTTAGATAAGAATAAGTTATGGTGTTCTATAACACAGTAGGGTGATTATACTTAACATTGTATTACATATTTTAAAATAATTAGAAGGGAGAATTCTGAATATTATTACCACAAAGAAATGATAATTGTTTGAGGTGATGGATATGCTAAATCCCATGATTTGATCATTACACATTGTATACATGTATCAAAAGATCACACTGTATCCCATAAATACATGAAATTATTGTGTGCCAGTTAAAAACAAAATAAAACTTATACTAAAACAAAATCCTGGAGAAGTGCCCAACCAGGAGTCAAAATCATCTTTGTAGGTATGTAGCCTATCCAGTTGCACAGGGCCCTGCAGTTAGATCGTTTCTCCTGCTTGGTTTAATGTTCTGATATTGTCTTGAAATTCTCAAAAATTTTTGAAAAAAAAAGGATTCTGCATTTTATTTTGCACCAAGGCCTACAAAATACATACCCACTCCTAACTGTTAGTACCACTCTTCTAAGCCCCCAAATTGGGACTGCTAGTGGTAGTTTCTTTACTCTTCGTCCTAGGTTAATAACATCTTTTAACCAACAGTTTGCATGAGAATCCTGGAGAGATTCCTTGTGCCTGAGGAAAAAATAATGAAGAATGTAAGATAACTCTAGACCTCTGAAAACAAAGCAGAAACAAGAAGGGAAGACTGAGAAAGTTTTGCAAGGGTGAAGTACACTTAAAAGTTCTTCATATTTGACATTTGAAAGGATTCTTGGCTCCCTACCCATATTGTCCGCCTGTAAACACAATTCTGTCCACTTATCTACTATGAGCTTTCAAGGAAGAGGCCACTGGGGAAATAGACTTCCATAACTACAAGAAAAAGCTGTCTTAGTTTCCTTTGCTAAATAACCTCACTCACCAGTGATAAAGATGAATAGAAAACATCACCAGACAAAAGGAGGAAATCAAAGATGTGACATAGAAGGCCAAAGACAAAAAATAGTTGGTATTGTAGAAAACATAATTGAGAAACAAGAGAATTTTTAGAAGTGTAACTACTGTCTTCAGAGAGATTTAGAAAATATTGCATTCATCAAACAAAACCAGGTGACTATATAAAAGGAAAAAGAAGAGGTCAAAAAGGAATATGCAGATTTTAAAAAATGTCAGAAAGTATGAACTAGTTGAATTATAAATTTGAGGGGGAAGATCAAATTGATAACCTGTAAACTTTCAGAATCTAGAGTTAAGAAAAGAGATGGAGAATTTGAGAGATCTTTACCTTTAACTCTTATACTTTGCTGCCTTCAGTAAAATACAAATGCATAATAAATAATAAATAATAAATTTTTCTGAGTTAAAAAGACTCTAGTCTTCAAATGGAAAGGGCTCACCAAGGTCCAAAAAAGGTAAAATAACAAAACTGAAAACAATATTTTAATCTGTTTTAGTCACAGCCATGTGACTTACATTGCTATATCATTTATTCAGCAAACCTTTATGGAATGAATGAACAGATGAAAATATCCTCATGAAGCTTCAAAATTCCAAGGACAAGTAGCAAAGGTACAAAGGTATTCAGAGTATAAAGGGACAGATGGTCTCAAATGAATAAAAATTTAATTGTTAGTAGATGTTTCTTCAACAACTATGGGTAATGATGGCAAAGCAATACTTTTAAACTTTTCAGGGAAAATGATTTTCTACCTAGAATTCATTACCCAGCCAAATGATCAATTCGGTATGAAGGAGAAATAAAGGCATTTTTCTAGTACTTTTAGAGTAAAGTCATTTTCTTATATCTGAAAAAATTATTGAAGGTATGTAATAAAAGAAAAAGGGAAACTTAAGTGATAGATACAAAATCCAGTAACAATATAAACCAGAAGTTCAATGAAAAGCAGGATGATGGTTGTATAAAGACTTAGCAAATTTTTATGATCCCTTATACACTAGTCTAAAATAGAACAGGCACAGAGGCTTTATAAAGTATGTCTTTAAAAATGTGTTTTTATCCACAACTTGTATAATTAAAACCACAGAGCATATTGATACCATGAAAGCATAATTCTTTCCAGCCATGAAAATCATAAAAGGAAGACAAAAGGTAAAAACTTTATGCCATACTCATTCCAAATACAAAATGAAGCAAGGTCCACTTGTGTTCTGGCTTTTTGGGCAATTACTAGGTTGTTCTGCCTGGTTCCATCTTGGTTATAGAATGAGGCTGTCTGTAATATTACCATCACCCCCAAAGCATTCACGTTTCCACTGACAGATGAACATTATTGCAAAGTGGTTGCTCATTGATGATGGGCAGTGAATGCTTTTTGAGTAGTAACTCAAGTGATAGCTTTGGTTGAGTCAGATTCTACTCAGCTCTTTTCCTTTGAGGTTTGTGCAGTTCTTCCTTATTTTTCTTTTGTTTTTCTACTTTCTTTTACTCTGCTCCCATCCCAATCCTGTCTGGTGTCTTTGAGTAGAAAAACTGATATTGCACACACGCATCTCTCTCTTCCTTTATGGATGGCATTTTGCCTAGTTGCTTGTTTTACATTTTGAACATAGTAAATATTTATGCTTGCTTCCAAAGTCAGTAACTCATTTCTCTTATCACAGGTTATAGAAAGAGAATTTTCCTGTTGACTCAGAATTTTACCTAAACCCTCAAAGAAGAGGAAAATGACTGGTTTAGCTCTTCTGCCTTCTAAAGAGAGGTGTTAGATAGATCATATTTTGGAAAGGTTTTCCAATGAGGTAGCCAGACAGGTATGGGCAACAGTGTATTTGTAGGAGTAAAAATGACTCTGATGGTTGTTTCCATGGGACTTTCCCCTCCATCATCAAGCTAAAGGCATTGCAGGCTGATCTTTTCTCCTGTGGAGTCACAGCTCTATGGGCTGGAGTGGAGTTTGGTGAGAGAGCTCTGGGATGAGCTTCCTTGTGTTTGCTGGAGTTTGGGAGCACATGGGACTCCAGAGACCAGTGCCCATTTTATACTTTGACAATTCTGAATACAATAGGAGGCTGACTGAAGTTTCTTGTGGCAGCTGAGGGAAGCAGAGTGAGCTACGCTTCCATCATTCAGAGGATAGGATTGCCATGGGCCAAATGGATGCCATGGAGGCAGCCAGGCTTAAGTCATTTAAGAGATCTCTGTCTTGACAGAGTGAGGAGGCCTCAGTGGAAGAGTTGACAGGGGTCACTGCCAGAGGGCAGAACTAGGTGGAAGTGGTGACAAGATGTCAGCTAGAAGACAGATTAAGGGTATTGCTCACATCAGGGAAGACTAAAGTTTGGAGTTCTCTGGAGTTTCTTTTTAGGCTCTTGTTTTTAATGTTCCTAATGAATACTTGCCAAAATGGAGGGTATATGCAACTGGTGTTGGCCAAAGGAGAATCACCAATATTATGTCACAAAAATGTCTTCCTCTGCCACTGAATGATGCAGTAACAGAAAAGGAAGAGAAGTGAAAGAGAAAGATCATTCCGCCCTTTCCCACAGCTGCCCTGAGCTGTGGGTCAGTGTGATCGGAAGGAAGTGAAAAGTTGTCATCCTGAGACTTCTTTTTGCCATTACTCTGGGAATTCCCTTTGCTTTCCTCTTCTGTGGAGCCCTGTTTTTCTGGTTCCCATGGCTTCTCTTTTTTGGTTAACTGTCTTGTTTTACTAGAAGTATATAGTGGTCTCACACTCATCTTGGGCTTTTCTTTTCTTTTCTTTTTTTTTTTTTCATTAATGTAAGTTGTTTATCCTACTAGAGATGGGAGGAAGGCAGTAGTGAACGTTTGGGTCATATTCTCCAGGATGAAAAGCAAACCTCTCCCCTTCCAGGGATGGAAATAGCAAATTGTGTTTTTAGAGAAATCTCTTCTGTTACTTTTCTCATAGCTGAGACAAAATACCCAACACCCAAAGTTAAAGGAGGAAAGACTTATTTAGCTCACAGTTTGTAGAGGTGTTAGTCCATAATTGGCTGGCTCCAACACAGGGTGGCATCACAAGGTAGAAACAGGTCATGGCAGGCAGAAGGAAGCAAAGCAACAAGGGATGACTATAGTTTTGTCTATCTCTTATATCTTATGCAGGCTACTTAGAGTGGGAAGCTCTCACACCCTTAATCTTAGAGCCCTTGATTTTAGCATTTCACCATGAATCAATTCCAACATCACACACTCTAGATCCAGGCATCTCTGAAAAAGTCCCCCCATGACCACATGAGGCTTGCGGGGGGACATCTAGACACAACCCATAACATTACGATCCTGGCCCCTCAAAGATTCATGCACATCCTTTTATGCAAAAGGCATTTAGTCCATCTCCAAGAGTTGCCACAGTCCTAACAGTTTCAGCATTGCTAAAAAGTCCAAGTCCAAAGTCTCCTTGGAGATTTAAGGCAAACTCTTAGCTATGAGCCCCTGTACAAATGAAAAGAAAGGTAAACACTTCCAACCTACACACGATGGCACAAGATAGACATTTCCATTGCAAAAGTTACAAACAAGGGAATAGCAAAGAATGGGAACAAAGTGAGACCAAAATCCAGCAGGGCAAACATTAAATCCCACAGTTCTACTTCCAGCATCCCCGGCAATCTGTGGCAAGTTGTGAACTGCAAAGGGCTTGGGTGGCTCTGCCTCTAGAGCACTTCTGGTGGTTGTAGCTCCCATGGCTTCTCTCTTGCTTGCTTTGCTACCTTCCGCCCACTATGAACTATTTCTCCTCTGCAATGCCTGTCTGCCATGCTACCCTACCTTGGAGCCAGCAGATTATGGTCTGAAAGCTCCACAAACTGTAAGCTAAATAAACTTTTCCCTATTTAACTTTGGGTGTTGGGTATTTTGTCACAGCATTGAGAGAGAAGTAATTAAGACACCCCATTGAGGAAAAGGAACTGATTCTCTGGGATCCAAGTTGAGTGCACAATCATGTACACTACTAACAGCTACTATATTAGAAATAAAGGAAATAGTACTTTGTTGTAATGACAGTAGAAGAGGGACATAAGCTAAAATGGGAGATGCAGAAGGAAAAATAAAAGTGTATGTCAGTGTTTGGAGGTGAACACAAAGGGCTGGGAGAGAGAAGTCACTACAGGAGAAGTTTCCTGTCACACCTTTAATGGTCCTGGTATGTGTTGGGAATTTCAGCACTGGCTGGAAGAGTCCTGACTTAAATACCCTACTGTCACTAGGGAAATGGAAGCAGTACCAGCCCCATTTTGTCTTCTTTCCAACAAATAGAGAAATACGCTCTCCCATTTGTACCTGCTTTCAGGATGACTGTAAGATCACAGGAATCATTGGATATTTATTGAGGAAGTTTGTAAGTTGAGCTAAGCACACTTGAGTATTGCATAGTGGAACATTAGAAGTTAACATTTACATTGCATATGAAGTGTAATGCCAATATCGAACCAATGTAAAGTGAATGTGCAACAATATAACTGATCTCATCTTCCTCTGGAGCTACTCAAATTCCTGATGGCCACAGACAATTATTTTAAGATGAATTAACCAAGTTTTTTTGTTTTTATTGCTATACATATATGCATACTCATATTCAAATAATTTAAAATCCAAACTCCTCATCAGGGTTCTTTATCTTCTGAAGAATCTTCTTTCCTGCTCCTTATGCCCAGGATAGTGTTTTGGACCAGAGGTCCTTATTTATCTCTTTGCCCATGTGCTAATGCTCTCTCTGTTTTCCTCTAATCATCAGTTGAGATACATACTCATCCTTCCTGACTTCTGTCCTCTCTGTGTCCACTGCTGAAATGTTAAATTTTGTCCTCTGCAGGCTTTCCAGCCTGCCCTGCTTAACCTGTGGGCTTCAGTGTCATTCACCTCTCTTTATGGTGACCTAAAGGTAAGCTCTTCAGCTCTTGACTCTTAGCTAGGTTTCATGACCTTCCCTGGGAGCAAACAGGAACTTCTATGTGCCATGTGGGAAAGTGAAGGAAACTTGAGGGTAGCTCACCCAACCCCCACTGTCTAACAACTCACACATTTTTCCTCAGCTGCAAAACACTTTTTTGGTTTAGGGTAGCAGGTGCTGTGTGCATGGTCTGCTCCTGTGTTCCAAAAGGGAACTAGAGTGTTGAAAGTCCTTTTCTACACAGGGCACAACTCTCTACTCTGAGATTAGTCTTAATTTCTGTTCTTTCTTGGTTTCTCTCTCCATACTGTGCCCCTCAACTAGCTAAGTCTTAAGGATGTAGAGTGGAAACACTGAAACCCTACAAATGCCAGGCAAAGGATGTCCAGTATTTGGCTCCCTCCTAAGCTCTCTCACTTTTCAGTAGAGAAGTGTGTGCCATCTTTAGTCAGGTGGGTGCTTCTCCTATCATGTTCTCCACTAAGGGCTTTGTTATTTTAGGTGGTACTTGCCAAGCCCTCTCCTTTGATCATTAAGTTTTAATGTAGAAAGGGTTTCATAAAAGATAGATATGAGGAAGTATGGAGATAGATAATTTTCTAAAGGCAAGGGCATCAAGGGGCAGGGAAGGAAGGTTTAAGGGCTGAAAAAAAAGAATTAGGATGTGTTATGTGCATGTAGCAACTCTACCCAAGGAATCTAAACTTTATGTACTACAAATATGTACAAATGAAAAGGAAAGGATCAAAGATAAGTGGAGGGGGAGGGAAGGAAGGGAAAGGGGATGAGAAAAGGAATTAAGACGTGTTACGTACATGTACCAACTTCCCACAAGGAATATAAATATGATATACTATGTACATATACTGATAAACTAAAATAAAAAGTTAGAAAGAAACGCAAGCTAGATTACTGCAAAGGAAAGTGTTCTGGGAGACATTTAAAATGATTTCTCTCACTGCTCCTTTTAACCCATGTTGTAGGTCTAGTTCTGTACTTGTTGTTTTGAAATCTTCCACCAGGTTCATGGTTTTCCTGGTTACTCTTACATAGCTGTAAGGCCCTTTGTACACAAGAGCAACATCATATTAAGAAAAATGTGCAGGCCAGTGTGATAATCAGAACCTCACACTCTTATCTAATTGTCACTACATAGATTTCACTCAAAAATCATCCCCAGAGAGACTATCTCTGACTATACTATAAAGGCTGAGTATTTCTAGTTTAAAACTCTGAAATCTGAAATGCTCTAAAATCTGAAAGTTTATGAGTACTAATATAATGCTCAAAACATTCCAGATTTTTAAGTATTTAGGATTTTGGATTTTTGGTTTAGGAAAACTCAATTGGTAAAGTGTATGTGCATATTCTTCAATTGGAAAAACTGTCAAGTCTGAAATACTTCTGATCCCAACCATTTGAGCATTTGAGGTGATACTGAACTTGAATTACAGGTAACCTCATGAAACATATACATACATATATATATATATATATATATATGTCAGATTTTCATTGTTGTAACAAAGTACCTCACTTAAGCAACTTTAAAAAGGAAAGGTTTATTTTGGCTCATAGTTTCAGAGGTTTCAGTACATGGTTAGCTTGCTCCACTGTTGTGGGCTTAAGGTGAAGTAGAAACATAATGGTGGTAGGATGTGGTGGAGGAAGCTACTCACTTGATTGTAGGTAGGAAGCAGGGTTGGGGGAGAATTAGTGAAGAAGGGGTTGGGGATCAGACATATATCCCCAAGGTTATGCCCTATGATTCACTTCCTTTATATGGGTCCCACCTCCTGTTTCCATCAGCACCCAATAATGTCATCAAATTGTGATCTCATCAGTGGATTAATCCTCTTGCTGAAGTTAGATCTAATCACTTACCAAAACGCCATCATCTGGTAATTAAGCATTTAGCACATGATTGTTTTGGGAAATTTCAAATCAAAATGTTAGTAATTTAGTTCAATATAAACATTATATACTACATGCATGTACTGACAAACTAAAATAAAAAACCAGGAAAAAAACCAACCTAGATTATTGCAAAGGAAAGAGTTCTGGGAGACATTTAAAATGATTTCTCTCATTACTCCTTTTAACCCATGTTGTTTAATTCATACATACTTACTATGCTTACTATTTGTCATCCAGTATTATGCAAGGCATTGGGGATATTATAATAAAATAGATTGGTCTTTTATCTAGTGGGAAGGATAGACAATAGACAAACCAACTATTATAGTGAGTAAGAAAGACATCATTTAGCAATATGTATTATATAGAGAATTAGAACAGAATGATATAAGAGAGTGACTGGGTGATTAATTGAGATTGTGTAGTCAGGTAAGGTCCCTCTGAGGACATGGCATTTAAGCTGAAATCAGAATGACAACATTTTCTTGTTGCATGCTGTATAATGAATAGAGGCAAGATTCTGTAAAACTGTATGTCATGCAGCATGATTCCTGGATGGGAGTACATAAGCATAGCCACAAAATACTCCCTGGAGTATTAAGACAACCTAGTGGAATGATAAGTGAGCCTAACTTGATCAGAGTTACACCATCCTTTTGTCTCAACAAGTTCATGTTTCAGCAGACTCCTAAGTTCTCATGACCCTTCTATGGTTTGATTGAAAAAGACCCCAGATGCCAGACTGACAACCAAAGTAGGAGCTATGCTGCCTTGTCAACCATGGAACTTCACAATTTGTAACTGAATTACTAGATATCTGCAAATGATATAAAATCTGAGAAATAGAGAAAGTAGTAAACTCAGGATCCTTTCTGTCTAATGAATATTGGGCTCAAGCATATTTGAAAATTTAGCACTTGGGGTAGTGAGGAGGGTAGTTAGAAAGCATTCTACTATTTTACAGACTCTCCTCACACACAGGAAGGAAAGACAAATATATCCGGCTGGTTCAGGGCTTCATCTCCTATAGCCACCCTCACTGATGAGTTGGGATGCTGAGAAAGACTTCTTAGTGTGCTACTGCTGTGAGATTGGGAGATGTCTGTAAAACAAAGGCTTTATGACATAGTCATGTAGGTAGTTCACACCTCCAGCTTATTGGAAATCTATTTTTCCAGGTTGGTTCTATCAGAAAACATACACATATAATGAAGTGATTTTGCTTTGTGTTGGGTCTTTGTTGTATAGTCAACTGATAAATTGAGGAATGTTGAACCCCATTCTCATAAAACATAAAATGTACATCCAGGTGTGGTGGTGTATACCTGCAATTCCAGCACTGTGGAGGCTGATGTAAGGAAGATCACAAGTTAGAGCCCAGCCTGGGCAACTTAGGGATTTAGTGAAATCCTGTCTCAAAAACAAAACAAAACAAAACAAAATAAAACAACAACGCTCCCCAAAGAAAGAAAAAAAAAAAAGAAAAGATTGGGGATGTAGCAGCTCTGTGCCAAAACCCTGGGTTCAATTTCCAGTACTGTAGAAAAAAATGTGTATCTACTGTGTATGATATATGCATAGTTTTAAGTGTGGATGAAGCCTCTTTGGGCTCAGGCTGTGTCAGTTTTCTTCAGGTTCCCCTGAAAGGGAGCTGCTTTAGGTGGTGTTCATAAAGCTGAACTTGGCTGGTTATCTTTCCAGGATGTCCCTGAACAGCTCTGTTCCATCTACCATTCAAACACTCCCTATTCCTGTCCCTAAGCCTAAAATATAGACAGAGGGCATCGCACTCCTAAGACAAACATTCCTGAAGAACATGCCCTGCTGGTAGTCAGGGAAGAAGAATCTTCCTTTTGAGACTGGCATTTCCTCCTCCTCCCACCTCTTCTGGGACCTTGAGCCATCATTTTTCTTTGTTTTATCCGCACATGGTCTTTTCCTTTCACTGGCTCCAGGTCTTCTGTCTTAAAAATGCTGAGGTTGTAGTTCTCCTGAAAAAAAATAAAATAAATAAACCTTTCCTTTGACCCTGCTGTTTCCTCAGGCTGCCACTCTGTCCAACAGTTCCCAGGGAGAATACACTCCCCTCCTGCTGTCTAATCTTGTTATTTCTATTACTGGTTTCCAGCCTCATAAATGAGGCAAACCTTTGTCTGGCAGCTACTCAGGAGGGGGATGCTCTCTTAAGGGCGATTGGAGCTGAGTTTTGATCTGAGGAATGTTCAGATCCACAGGAAGGCTCAGAAGCGATACTCCAGAGAGACTGAGGTGAGATTCTAGAGAGCTCACCCTAACTGTTGGACAGAAAAGCCACATGTTCATAGCAGCTGGGACTGAAGCCAAGGGTAAGGAAATTCGGATTACCAATTAAGCGAAAGACCCCTTACATACTAAAATGACCCAGAGAAAAAACTTGAAAGAGTGGCTTCAAATATGAGCCCAAACTTAATATGCTGAAGAATCCAACATAATCAATTTCAAAAATTTGTCATTTATGTTCAGTAGTGAAATAAAGCAGGGTATCCCAGAGGCTGACCTCAAGCCAAGGATTTTGAGTGTGAGTAGTTTGTTAAGGTACAGCTCCCAACAGAAACCAGCAAAGGAGCAGAAGAAATGAGAAAAGGAGTAGAAGAAGCAGGCTGGGGAAGGGAAGAAGCTAAGAAAGGTGAGATTTCAGGTGAAGTCCTAAGACTCAGCTTGAGGACCTGAGGTGCTTTGTGTTACTCCATCTCAAGACAGAAGAGCCAAGTGTTTGCACTGTCACACCAGTAAGTCACTGGTGGGAGTAGAGGAGGCTGTAAAATTTCCCAAAACTTTTACTACAAGCCAGGGACTCCCTGTAAGTGACCCTTGAAACTGATAGGTGCAAATACTTTACAGCAAGAACGTTGAAGCTGGGGATTAATGAAGAGCGCTGGTAAAAGAGGCTCAAAGCTAAATAAATGCAACTCCAGTATAAGGTGAAGCAATTGAAAGGTACGCGGTGCTGCTGAAATCTTTGATGATGGATCAACCCAGTACTTGTGTGGACATTCTGAAGGCAGCCTGGCAGTGCTTAGTGATACTGACCATGCACAAACCCTGTGATCCAGCAGTTGTCTCATTCTTCCTTAAATATCCCAGGAAAATCGAATACATCCCTATAGAGGCTTGCATAAAGATGTACAGTATAGCCTCACTTGGGATAACAAAGGACTGGATAAGTTAAATGTAAGATTCTGTATGTCTGCCTCTCTGCCTCTAGGTAGTCCTTCATATCCACAGGTCCCTCATCCATGGATTCAACTAACCATGGGTTGAAAATATTTGTAAAAAATTTGCATTTATACTGAACACCCAGAGAGCTTTATAGTTGTCATTTATTTCCTAAACAGCACAGCATAACAACTATGTATTTACTTATTGTTTCTTAGAATTAGGTATTATAAGTAATGTGGAAGTAATTTACAGTATAAGGAAGATGTGTGTAGGTTAGGTACCATGGCATTTTACATAGGGACTTGAACATCAGTGGATTTGGTTTACGAGGGGATCTTGGAACCAATCCCCTTTGTGTACTGAGGGATAGCTATATAACCCCATATATAGGAATTTCGCCTCTTACTTATGTAAATTGTTCATTCATTATTGTTCTTTAAAGGCTTTAAATAGATTATATGTATATTTTATGTATTCTTTTTATAATTTGGAGAGGAAAATTATTTCTAAAGACAATACAGATTTAATTAGCTGAAATAAAAAATGTCAAAATGAACAGAAATAGGGAACAGTGGGACAGACAGACAGTTTCTTTGAAGAAAGGCCATCTGCCTTCCCCTTTCCTTAGGAAGAACTCCCTCCTTGCCTTCCCCATACCCATCCTCAGCTGCTCAGCAGAATTCCATCATTCCCAACAGGGTCTCGATTGGAAGTTAGGGGGAGTAATAAGGCTTCACCCCTCTGAGTTTCATAACACAGAGAAAAAATAGGTCAGCGTCAGTGATTCATTGTGGAAATGTGTGTCCCTAAAGCTTAAAGAAGCACATGTATTCCCTTTACCTATTCACTTTTTGATTTTCCCTTTTCAAGATATTTTAAAAGCATGCAAATGGAACTGAAGTTGATCCTAATAATCATACTTTGAGAGAAGTAGAGAGCTATAGTTCAGGGAGAAATGGCTGTGTCCTGGAAAAAATGTGAGCAAATGGAGTGAGTCAGGGCTGTGCCCTGGAGGCGCCTGTGGCTTGACTTAGCTGACAGTGTGACACTGTGTAGACTGGGCAAGGCCATGACTCCCATCTGGGATAAATCTATCTCACAGTACCAAGTACACAATTGCATCTACCTTCACAGAACCAGATTCAAATAAACAATGATCAATTCCATGTAGATCAGCTAGATAAGAGGACTGTGGTTTAAGATCAAAGAGGAAAAATTCATGGAATTCCCTGTGTTCCCCTAGGAAGATTCCATGACTCTTCTAATTATATTTAGAGTTAACATTGCTGTTCTTCATTTATTACCCCCAGGAAGAAACATAGTTGATAGACTCTACTGAATAACACTGATGCTAAAAGCTTAGGAGACTTGGAGATGTTACGGGTTCTGGCTTCGTCCAGAAACAAAAAACGTCAGAGTTAGTGCTAACCAAATATAGACAATGGGTGTCTTTGTTACTACTTGGAGGAAAGTATGATAGAAGCTTTTCCAAGGATTACTTTAAAAAACAATGGAATTTTTCACTGATATCAGAACATCAAGTGCCTATGGTAGACTGATACTCTGATTTAACTTTGCTTGTTTGAAGTATGGTGTGAAATCAATGAAGACGGTGCTCCACTGGGTTATTTTTGCAAATAAAGGAATATAAGCCTTGGAGTCACAAGATTGGAAAGTTTTTAATGGACGGTGCATTCTCTCTACTTCACTGAGTTTTGAATATTATAACAAAGAACAATAAAACTATGAAAAACAATAGCAGTGACAGATTAGTCAAAGACTCACAGTGGTTTTGGCTATTTCCTAGACTTAGTCTCAAAATTGCTTCATTACCTTAATAATTTAAAACTTGTTGGATAGATGTTATTTATTTATTTATGCGGTGCTTAGGGATTGAACCCAAGGCTTCCCATGTGCTAAGCAAGCACTTTACCTTTCATCACTAAGCCCCCAAGTAGTTTTTTTTTGAGTAGAAAATAACATTTAGTGACCTTTGCCAGAAACCTTACAATGTAGAGGCAATGCTATGTTGCTTATTATTGTGCCATTCTTTTGGTAATGACTGAATATTTATACCGAGAGTCACAGACGAAAGGGCCTCACACTGTGTTCACTGATAGAGGGAGAGCGGAATGAATGGTGGAGTGCAGGGATTATTAGGTCAGTGGAAGTTTCCTGAATAATTGGTAGTGGTGGGTACATGACACAATACAGCTTCCAAAATCTGTAGACGTAGAGCACAAAGGAATATTGCTTTATAGGCTTTAGCAATAGTATTGCATTAATATTGGTTCATTAGCTGTGACAAACATACCACATTGATACAAGATAAAATAATAAGGGACAGGAAGTGTGGAGTGGCGAGGGAAGAGGACATGTGGAAGCACTCTGCATTTAGGGTCATTTTTTCTGTAAACTTAAAACTACTCTAACAACAACATAAGATGAATTGGTATAAACTTAGATGAGATGGTCTTATAATGCATCTCTTATAAGCAAAGGAAGCTAAATTTAACTAGCAGAGGCAAAAAAGTAAATGTGTTGGTTTGTTGACTTAAGCTATGGGAAAGCATCAAGGAAAACTGGAACAGGAACTTACTTGGTCTTCTTTTTTTTTAAATCTTTGTGACAGTTCACATGGACTTTCTTCATAATTCCCAAACCACAGTGGACAGCAATTTTCAGGCTCACAATTTTTCAATCATAAGAGAGGATAGACAGGGTCCAAGGAGAGAATGGCTCTTTACAAGGCTGGAAAGAAATAGGGATGATAGAAGCCCATTGTAATTATTCTGGCAAAAGACAATGGTGTACAGACTAAAAAGGGAGACATAGAGACAGAGAAATGGTACAGTTCTGGGAATGTTCTGAAGATAGGGCTTTCTGGATTTATTGAGGCACAGGGTGTAAGGAGTGAGAGCAAAGAATGAGAAATCACTTTGAAGTTTTTGTCTTAATAACTCAAAGGATGGTCTTGTATTTAACTGAACAGAATGTTATCATGGTAGCATGGGTTGGAAGATATCAAGGGCTCTGTTTTGAACATATTGTGGTCAACTAGCCATCCAACTGGAGAGGTCAAGTAAGCAGTCTGAATATGGATGAGTGCCTTCCTCAGGATATCCACCTAAAATAATATGCATTGACTGTAATTCCTTATTGCCTAATTCCTTTCTCTGGAAAGCAGGCTCCATGAGGTAGCCAACCTTTCCTGTTTTGTTCGCTGCTATCTCTCTATTAACTAGAAGAATGGCTGGGCCATAGTAAATGCTCACAATGTACTGAAAAAGGTAAAATAAAAGAGTGGCTGATAGAGCTAAATATTCAGTTCAACATAGTAGGTTGATCAAGACTAGAGTAGCACGAGAAACTATCTGAAAGTAAAATTTCTTGCCTGGTTAGTACTAATGAGAGATTTACAACTGGTATTATGTAATGGACTTGGTTAATGAAGAACTACGTAAAATCAAGAGACACTTGCAAAACTTCTGTAAAGTTTTATTTTATATTCATGGGCCTCTGTCAACCCAGGGCCTTCGCTTATGGCTCATTTCTACAAAGTTACTTGTTGAAAAGATGTGGTGAAGGTAGAAATTGGAACTATTCCTACTAGTAAACCATTGTTACTTACCAGTCCATAAACAAAATGCACATGGAGGCTTATGTAGTTACTCAGAAATGTATGACTTTCTGAATTTATACAATGCTTTTTTTATATGTAAGAAACAAAGCATCTTAAAAAAAAAGACAACTGTCTAAACAAAATGGTGTGGACCTATGGCTTATATTATAGGCAAATATCACTGCATATGATGTACCAGTGGCATAATTGAATCTGACAAAGAGACAAGGGAGCAGTATTCTTTAACCCTGCAGTGAAAGCAACTGGAAGCTCATATATTTCACTCGTGATTGTGCTAAAATACTACCCAATAAATTAGCTCAGCTCATTATCACCAGTAATCTGGCAAAGCTTGATAGAAACATCAGGTGACTTGTCAATCTCATCACCACACTGAGTTGACATTAGAACAATATAATACTTTAAAATGCAGTGTCTGTTGTTCCAGCATAAGGAGCAATATGACCCCAAATACTCCTTTGCCAAACCAACCAAACAAAACCCTGCATTGTATGAACACAGGGCTCATTCCCTTGCATGCTGCTTCCATGTTTTATTTGCAGTGGTAACATGGTCACAGGATTTCTGAACACAGCAGATCCTAATATGTGAAAAGTGACCAAGGCAGTTTTTGCAATGAACAGTCACCTAGATTTTACACAGAGTGTGTGCTTTGGCACAATCACAGGGCATTATGAGATTCAGTCATACATACTTTCACACGTGTGCATATATCACACACACAAATACATTCCATAGAGACAATCACAAAAAATTGGTTAAAAGGAATTTACAGCTGTTTATATACATATTTACAAATACACACACATACAGAGTAACATTTTTTTGTACTCGGTCTGTAAACATTTGGGAAAATGCCCAGCAAAAGTCACTGTGGGCCCTTTGAAATTGTGATCATGTGAGATGAGAATTTAGGTTCATACCAGAGACCCAAAGGAGTGAAGAACCAAAATTTAATGGTGAGAGTAGCTATATCTCACTGACATGATAAACTCATCTGCCCACTTTGAAATTATGCTGCTTTCTCAGAGAAAAGAATGACCAAAAATGTCTTAAAGCCAGTTAACTTGTTACGAGAAATTTAAAAACTAAAAGAATACAAAGGTATATATATAGTACTATTACAAAAACTCAATGAAAATTTCCAAATCCTCTGTCCAATCTTTTTCACTTACAAGTGCTTTAGACTTCTATACATTGCACTGAAAGTGTCAGGCATAGTTAAATGCCACATTAATTTGAGTTTTGAACATGGTTTTTATACTTCAAAATTTACATTAAAAAGATTGGGTTTGTGAAAAACAGAACTATTTCATCCAAGCATTACTTTGGAATTTAACACAAAAATATGTTCATGATCTATACCACTACATCATGAAAAAAGAAAATATAGGCTTTCAACATTTTTTGATTAGCAGCTATTAAGTTGCTATATGTTATCAGTCTGTGTTTTGAGTAGCTATTCTTTTGCTGTTTTGAGTCTATATCTTAAAAATAAAACAGTGACATAAGGAACAGACTAATAGCTCATCTGAATATTGTTTTTTAATTAAGATATGTGTAAATTAGCTCAAATAATCATTTATAGGCTAGTATGTGGTTAAAACAATACTGGCACTGAATGGCATTTTAAAGAAAAGTGACTTTAAACCTATGATGTTTGGCTGCTCCCCAAAAGGACTTCAAAAACAAAATCTTGTCATAATCTCTAAACTTCTGTGGTGATCAGTTCCATGGAACATGCAACAGAACTGTCATGAAAGCTAGCCATGTACTTTTAAATTGTTTTCATGCAAAAGTAGCAAAATCCTTCTAATTTCATTTAACGGTCTCCATTCTCCACTAATTCCCACCATTTTTAGTCTTGCGTACAGCATACAAACTATGTAAATTACACAAAAACAAGTGAGATTCATGGATTTTGTGGGTATAAAACATTTCACTCTCCATTGTTTTGGAAACACATCGGAACATTTTGCTCCCCACAGGGGTGCTACTGAGTTATGGAGGAAGGACCAGAGGTTTCCGGAGACGCAGCTGCAGTGTGATGGTGTTTTTCTCCAACAGGATTTGAAGGCATGTTGATGGATGCTTCATTAGATGTTAGTTAATGCTGTCCTTATGGCTGCTCCTCTCCGTGTGGTGGTTGTTTTGGTCATGGTTTTTCCACTGGATGCTTGTTCCATTCATGGGGACTGAGGTCATCAGGCTTTTGGACTGGTGACAGCAGCAACAGAGGCATGACTGGGAGAGGGGAGAGACTGTGAATAACATGAACCAATAACCCTTCCCCGCTGAACACAGGGGCTCTGGAGCACAGCAACAAGGGGTCCAGGTATCTACCTAAGGCTGTAAAACTGTCCCTCTAGGCCAGAGAAAGAGCTCCCTTCCTTCTTTTTAAAATTCTATTCACAAAGTGCAAGAGGAAGGGAAGGCATATTGATCAGAGGACAGGGTTCTCCATGGCATGGGGCAGGCGTGGGTGCCTGTTCTTCAGTGTGCACCCATTTGTGTCTCTCAGCATCAGGTGCCTCATCTGATCCTCACTACAGCCCAACCTAGGTAGGTGTGATTCATCTCCTTTTATGAACAAGGGTAATGAGGTCCAGAGAGGCTTGAATCAGAACCCAGGCTTTCTAGATTGGATTCTGTTCCTTTGGTATGCTGCCTTTTTAAGAAGATCTGTCAAACGTGCGTTTAATTTCTGAGAATTCGTATCTTGATTCTCTGTTCCTTATCATTAATGTGTAAATTAATTAGCCAGTGATATCAACCTCAGCTTATAAAATGTATTAGTTATGACCTGTGTATTAGTCAGTCCATTGTAGGCACAGCATTTCTGTGACCTGAAAACACTTTCAAGGAGATTTTAACAATATGGCGGCTAAAACTTCCATTCCAAGTCTCATCTGTGTGTTTGGTACTTTGGTTATCACATGTCTTTCTCTTTGGAATGTAAGTCTGTGAGGGCTATTACTGTGCTTCCCTTCTCTGCTCTATCCCTAATAATAATCAACTCATACTGTGCACTTATTTCAAGAGCTTTACTTATATTAACTCTTTGAACCTT
>NW_004624853.1:6249481-6312437 GCF_000247695.1 Heterocephalus glaber | reverse complement strand
ATAAAATGGAGTACTACTCAGCCATAAAGAATGAGAAACTAGAGTCATTTATAGCTAAATGGATGCATATTGAGGCCATCCTCTTAAGTGAAATAAATAGGACACATGTGTAAATACTGAATAGTTTCTCTAGTGTGAGAAACTGAAAGAGTAAATAAGGATACACATTGATGAGATGGCCTAACAACATATTTCTCGGATTGTGTTTCTATCACGTGTCATATGACTATATCGAAATTTAAATTAGGGAGAAGCTTGGCTTATGTGGAGTCTGCTACCTAACTGGAGTTTTTTTTCCAGACCACTATTTGTTCAATGTTGGTTTGGGGGATCTTTCTGATACAAATCACATCCTCTGGTGTCTTGTTGGTGCTTGAGATGCTTTTTTAATTTATATGGAAAAATATTTAAGTGCTTTTCAGTTTTGTTTTGGTTGAGTTCTACTGTATTTGAATATTATTGTAGTTTTTTCCCTTGCATTGTTCTTCTTTGAATGGTTTTAATTTTTGTATGTGTGTGTTTGATAATAAAGTTATTAAAAAATTAATTATTAAATTTTCTTTACTAGTTTAGGAAATGTAGTAGTGGCTAGAATGATCTTGGTGAAATGTAAACCAGATCATGTCAATCACCTGTACGGAACTTTCCAAAACTTCTGATTTCATCAAAGGAAAAAGCCAAAGTCTTTACAAAGATGATCATTTTTTTCTGCTTTGTTCAAGACAGCCCTGCTTTACATCAATTGTTTACACGTAATTATTGTTAATGTTGCCTTTACCTTTAAAAAGTTCTGTTAGGGTAATAAAATATATAGTCATGCTTTAGGTACTCTGCCTCCCCCACTCTTGCGTAGCCCTGGGACCTCATCTGCTACTACTCTCCCTTCCACTAAGCTACTATGGCCTCCTTGCTGTTCCTGCAACTCTCTAGGTACTGTCCTGTTTGGGGCCTTTGCAGTTGTTGCTTCCTCTAACTGGAACTCTCTTATCTTAGGAACTTGGTTTGGTTTGCTCCTTTCACATTTTCACTCAGCTGTCACCTTGTATTGAGGCCTTCTTTAGCTACCCTCTCAAAAAGTAATATCTCCCTCCTTTTCTTCCCCTTCTCCATCAATCAACTTTTCTCCTTAGCACGTACCTCACTTGCTCTACACTTGCTGATTTATCTTCCTTTTTGTCTTGCTCTTCTACTAGAATGTAAGCTTCATGAGGGCAAGAATATCTGTTTTGTTTATTACTATTTCCCCAACATCTTCACTGAATGAATAAATAAAGCAAAGTTAGATAAAAAAGATCTAATGTAACTGAGTAACTAAATGACTAGTAGTTACCATCTCTGTTGCATGCTAATATAAATTTGATCTAAAGCAATGGGAGTCCAATGTTTGGGCAAATATTATGAGACGTATTTGACTTGCTTCCATTATTGTGACTAGTTTCCAAGAAAGCTGCTTTAAAAGTTAGGATATAAATGAAACTCTTAGAGGTGTTTAAATTCTGAGAAATGACCTCTAAGTTTGCACAAATATTTGGGCAAATAATATTAAGACTTTTTGGACATACTTGATGTTAGATTCTTGAGAAAATGCTGGAGGCTTCAAACCTTCCAAATTTAAATTAACACTCCAGAAAAAGTGTTTTTCTTATACTGTTGGAAGTTCAAATTTAAACTTAAAACTACCAAAAATTAACACTGAATAATAAGTCAGTTTTACTATTAGCTTTTATTTCAACTATTTTTTTTTTTTAAGCTTAGAGCAGTTTTCCCAACAACAGCTAGACCTAGTTAAAAAATAAAGTTGTAGCTACAGGAAGTAAAAATGTTAACTCCCAAGAGAATGTGGTAGAGCCAGAAGGCAGTTGTAGAGTTTCTGGCAGTATATCAGATTTATTTTGATGAAATTTCTTAGACCATTCCTTATTTAACCATTCTAATCTTAACATCAGCTTCAGAGATAGCATTCTTGATTCCCTCATTCATCTTAGGTTGTACACTCTATACAAATGGTACACACTTTGTAAAATAATCAACTTACAAAATATACTGTGGCAATACTTTAGAATAAAATAGCCAGAACATTGGCTTTTATTGATTGGAATGCTGGGAATCAGGGCACCATTCACACAGACACACACACACACACACACACACACACACACACAGAGCACACAATGTGGATCATCTGAAAAATTTTTTTCTCAAACCTAACACTTGGCTAATTTTCATTTCATATTAAATTTGGAATATTATAAACTCTTCTGATGAGCTGAAGTCTTTTGATAGAGGACTATCATCAGCCATGAATCTGTTTACATCTCAACCTTGCTAATAAGAATGGGGCTGGAAGCATCCCTCCCTCCTCAGCTTGTGGAGCAATTTTGCAATTATGGACCGTTTTCACCCCCCACTACTGAAACAGGAATAACTATGCTATGAGCCAAATGCTCAGGGCTCGCAGAGTAACCTCACATGAGAATAATTACTTAACATGACCATGAGAGAATGCAGTGAGGTTCCCAGACACAGGAAATGAAAAGTCAGGCGGGGAGGTAGAGCTGGACAGAGTTCTGAAGTCTTTCCAGACAGCAACTTCCTCCCAAAAAACAGAAAATTGGCTAATAAATTTATCGCTTCGTCATTTCATATGTACATTTATTCTTAAATAAGCTAGTTAGCGTAATGATATTTTTGCAATGTTCATGTCTTAGCAGAGCCAGAAAAGCAACCTCTTTCTTATTCTCTAAAGAGCAAATAAAAGCTTTTGTAACGTGAATATCCATTTTGATATTCCAAATCACTCGTAGCTTTAATATTTCAACCTGAAACCATAATTAGAAATATGCTCAAGGAATGAATATTGCAGAGAAATCCTGGGAAGAGGCTCTTTGATTGGCCATGTAGCCCCCGATAGAGAGGAAAACAGTTGAACAGCACAATGTCTGAACCATAGGAAAAGAACTCTTGGCTCCTAGAGACAAAGTGAGTGGGGAGACCATACTGTTACTATGTGCCGCTCTGCTTCTTATAAGTTTCTCTTAGATTTATCAACTCCAAGACATTCTTGTGTGCAGGAAAAAAAGTAGAAATTCCATAACTTCAAGAATCAAGACTACTTTTAGGCCTGGAATTGCACAAGAGAAAAAACATTCTAATAGAGGTAAATACAGTACATTAAAAAAAAAACACCTCATTCATCAAGTGCTTTTTAAGCTGGGCCTTGGGGATACAATAATAAATGAGAATTAGGGCAGCTTGCCTCAAGGAACTTGAGGGACAAGGGAATGATGTGGAAGATAGAATAGAACACGTGTTAGATGCTATCCTAGGGTTAATAGAGGGTATTGTGAGAGCATGAAGAGGCAGTAGTCTGGTCTGGGTCATGGATTCTTGTCAGACAAAAGGATGCCCTGGCTGAGATTTGAAGGAACAAAGTGGAATGGAGCAGAGGAGGCATTAGGGAAAATTATTTTAGGTAGAAGGATCATTTTGATACTTTTGGACAGGCTGGGTTACCTGGAGTGGATGGAGATGAAGAAAAAGTGTGGAGAGATAGGTGCTTGGAGAAAAAGCAGAGTCAGAATTACCTAGAAGGAAAATGTCTAACTGGGATGCAACGCACTAGCAAGGGTAGAGGCTTCGATTAAGGGATACATTTTGTCTCTTAAAATTTAGGGTATACAGTTACTACAGCTAATCCTATGATTATAGCATGACTCCTGGAGTACATGAGAAAGGTCTGTTTTGATTTGCTTGAAGATAAAGTAAAAAGAAAAGAGCATGCTCATCACATATGGAATTTGGTGAGTTATTTGATTAACTTGGAAAATAGGGTGTGCAGGCCACAGGTAATATCTGTTGCCTTGCCTGTAAATGAAGAATCCCCTTGACAAATCATCATCCTCATCCTCATCATTTTAGTTTAAAGCTCTCAGAGAAATCTGATTAGAAGTTAATTTTAAAAGCAAAGGCCCAAATCAAATCAAATCAAATCACATCACATCATAACAAGAAACATGATTTACCATCTTCTCTGAGGCACACCATCTATAATTCGTAGCAATTTGTTTGCCTTGGTGATTTGATGTTTCAAGAAACATCTTCTGTATGTCCCCTCTAAAGGATAGCTTCTGGTGGCACAAGATGTCAAAAGCTGTGTGAGTGGAGATGCTGGCTCTGTGTGAATGTCTCTAGTTTCCACATTGCTCAGATCCTCTGCCAGAGCAACATACTGTATTGGCAGCCTTGAGTTCATTGCAAAACATTCTTGGTAATTTTATACAGAAGTTGTAACTGTTTATTTTTCATTGTGTTCTCAATAAGAGATGATTGCTTGGAGTGGGACAGAATTAGAAATCAACAGATGCACTGACATGTATAACTGTCGTCATCACTGATATGCTTTGTACTATATACTCAGTACACATTATTCAACTGTAGGATTCTCTATAGCATCCCTGGTTTCAACTGTTTCTTATGCATACCTGAACTTCCTATGCTTGTGCCACTGGTTTTCATTTCTTACTTCCTGCCATGTCCAACATTTGGATCTTTTTTTTACCATACTTCTCTCACACATATATTTTCTCTCATTCTTGTTTCTGCTAAGAGGTGAGGTACAGAGGTTTATGGGAAAGTCTCTGTATATGATTGAGTTCTTCTCCCAAAACTATGTGATATTAAGCCTTGGTCAGCACACAAACCTCCCTTTCAGGATATCTGTTCTATTGTAATTTATAAGTCATCAACACTCTATGGCATTGAAGAATAAATTACTAAATTCTGTGTTTCGAATCAACATTGCCATTTATTTACAGGAAATTTTCTGGTCCCAAAACATAATGACAATGTTTTACTTGTTTTTCCATTCTAATGAATATAAATACTTTATGTGTAAATTTAATTACTTGGCCAAGTTTTTGCATTTCTTGAGAATTTAGGATATTAGACAATGCAATTTCCAAACACATTGAATCTATCATCAACTTAGATATAATCTTGACTACATGAATGAGTCTACTAGTTCTTTTTCCTTCCTCTCTCTTGTTTTTATCAGTCTTCTCTTGCATTCAGTGATATTATCTGGTTTTTGAATAAATAAAAATTAGAACTATCCTTTGATCAATTTAGGAATGGCTTTTCTTCAGTATTCCCCTTTGCAAGGCCTTTGTATGTTTGAAAAACAACAAGGCAACTGGAACTCATTGGCCGCTTTTTGGTTCTTTCTGCTTTACATTTTATGTTCTTAGATTGTCTGATTTTCTTTTGTAGGTGTATATATAAGCAAGGGCCAGAGGAATGTTTCTATTTTTCTCATCTTTGTATTTTTTGGTACTAGAGTTTGAAACTAGGACTTTATACATTTTAGGTAAGCTGTCTATCACTGAGCTACATTCTCAGCCCTTTTTATTTTACTTTATTTTGAAAGCGTCTCACTAAGTTGCCTACGCTGGTTTTGAACTTGTGATCCTCCTGCTTTACCCTCCTGAGTAGCTGGGATTACAGGCTTACACCACCATACCTAGTAGCTTCTTCTCTTCTCAATATCACATATATAACTGTGAACCTACCTCATTTTTATATTTAAATGCTGTAAATGTCTTAGCAGCAGCAATTTGGTGACTATTTCCATTTTCTTCCTGACAGTTTAGGACAAAGAAAGTTCTGAAGGGGGAATGATGGCAATCTGACAAGAGTTGAGCATACATGTTGGGAACTAGGAAGATGCAGCTAAAGTATGGCCAGAGCCTGGGAGGCAGTTGAAGCAAGTAAGAGTCCTGAGTGTTTTCAGGAAAGAGCGGGACTTCCTAAGTAGATCGATGTTCAGCAGAGGTTTTGGGAAGAAGCTCAGAAGACTTGGAGACCAGTTAAGAAACTTCTGGAAATTCATGCATGGAGTGACCCCCTTTCTATGCCCATTGACCATCTGGAGCCAGCGGCCCTGGCTGTGCTGGCTATGACAGATCAGAACCAGCCCAGCTGTCTGATACCCATACAGTGATGTCAGTGTGTTTCCTATCACATTGACAGTTACAGCACAATCCTTTATAAATGGAGAAAGGGAACACAATGTTAAAAGAAAGAACACTTTATCAGGCTCACTCCCTTTTCTCCTTACATCACTATAGTTGACTCAGCAACTCTAGCCTGCCCCGAGACACTGTCTCCACATTATCTACTTCCACTTGTGCAGAGGCTGATATGACTCAGCGCAATGTTTTCAGTCTGGGGACATCTTAGGGTTGGGTATGAAACCGATATGATTGTTAACACAACTTGATGATTTGAAAACTCATCTCTCTTTGAAGTGTATATCAGATATTTTCAACCATCCTTCTTTCAAAGTAATTTTTTTTGGTGGTAGTGGGGATTGAACTCAGGGAGCACTAAGCCTACATCCCCAACACTTTTTAAAGTTTTTTTTTTTTTGAGACTGGGTCTCATTAAATTGTTCAGGCTAGCCTTGAAATCCTCCTCCCTCAGCCTCCAGAGTAGCTAGGATTACAGGTGTGCTCCACCGTGCGTGGTGCAACTTAATCTGTTTAAAAGTGAGCAGTGGGCCAGGGATTTAGCTCAGTGGTTCCGCTGCCTGCCTCATAAGTGCAAGGTTCCGAGTTTGATCCCTGGTAGCAAAATAAATAAATAAATAAATAAATAATGTAAGGAGGATAAAGAAGGCTTATGCAACATAAAAGACAGTTTGCCAGAAACATGGAGATAGATTTTGTGGAGCTGGGAAGGGGACTTGGGAATAAGGAGAAATAGGAGGGGGAAGTAAAAAGCTTTGAGATGTGATAGGTATATGTACCAGTACCCTACAACGAATACACCATATTCATTATGTCTGGCAAACATATCCTAATAAAAAAAGGAAAAAAGAAGGCACAGAGAAGGTAAATTTGATATGTCAGAGGCCTCCACAGGCCTAAAGTATGAAGGATTTCAAAGTATCAGAACCTTATGGCAGGGGGTAGCTGTGGGAGAAGAGAAACGGAGGCCTGAGCTCACACTGCCTCAAAGATTTCTTTTGACTATCCTAGGCAGAACTCAGAGGAAGAGCAACATGTCACAGCCTCCTGATCTAGAGAAGAGGATGAAGGACTAGAGATAAACCTGAAGTACTGTGAAGCTTTTAGCTCACTGGGATGCTTTACTCTTTTCCTTTGGAAAAAGACTGAGATGATTAAAGGGTATTTTTTTTTAGCCTAAATGATTTACTTTCTAAAATTTATGTTATGAGTTAAATGACTCATATTACAAGTTTTAGAAAAACAGGAATTATACACATATACTCCTGTGATGTCAAACCTCACAGTTAAACTGTCCACATTACTTAGAACTACAACATGGTTCATAAAATATTGGGTTCCTAAGAAGGAAAGAACAGTATAGTCAAATAAAGATGTATTAGTTTTTATCCACTTCTATATAACAAAGTAATTCAATTCAGATTTTCACAAAATTTGGAAATATTGTGGATCATCTGACTTACCAGGTGACTATGGAATAGAAATGAAGTTAAGTTTAGCCTGGTAATCGGTAGTAGGTCTCTATCCCAGTAGTTACCAGTGCTGATTTGCTAAGAAACTGCTTGGGCACAGCTCAATCTATGCAGCATGCGTAAGAGTGAGCAGCAGAAGGAGGAATTAATTCAGAGATGGTCCATTATACTCTTGAATGAAGGCGGGTTAGATAATTAGTGTATAAGCATAAATAATCAATGTTTAATACCCCACACTGTGGCTGAGGAGTAAAATTTTGCCTAAGTTATGCCAACCTTTTTCAATCTCTCAGGGAGATATCATGAGAAATGTGGAATGCACATGGTATCTCATAAACAGAAATTTAAGAACTTAAAAAAAATAAGTTCTGCAGCACATGCTAATATTTTAAATTAATTATTTAATTTATTTCAATTTTGCATCACAGTTCGGCCCTAAAATTCTATTCACATAGGAAACACATGTGTTTATGCTATGGTGTGCAATGAGATGGTATGTAAGTTTTTCTTTTGCACTAATTTTTCCAATTTGTGGTATATGGTATAATTTTAAAGGATTTTTATTCATAATGCTCAAAAATTTAGTCATTTTCATCTTTACGGTTAGGCCACTGATTTTTATGGAAAGCTAGTATTTCAGCACAGTTCATGTCTACAAGAAACGGACAGACTCTTCTTCTGCTTAGAATTCAGTTGACATAACTTGTCATTTAAAGTGGTATTTCAGAATATTACCACTTAGAATAGTTTGTTTCTATAGATAATTCACAGAAGCAGATGGAGAGGGAAAAAAAGGCGAAGGACAGTGATTTCCTGGGGTTTAGAGTAAAGACATCCTACAAAATGTGAAATTCATCATGCTATTTCATTTGAATCGCAGTAATTTTGAATTCTTGCAGAAATCCCCTCCCCCAAATGACTACACCAAACATGGAATATCTAATTCCTTTTGGCTTTAGTTTGGTACTAAATACTGTCTAATGTAGGGAATCCCAGTAATGGTTTAGTAATTACTTCCTTCTCCCACCGAGGCACTAACATTTTTCTTACTTCTCTTTGATCCCTATTACCTAGCTCAGGGCTGGGCACACATTAGCTACTCAATAAATCCAAACTAAAAAAAAAAGGCAGGCAAAAACAAAGTAGACAACAAAGTAGACAACAACGTAGGCAACAGTAGATCGAGGCCTGTTTTAAATGGTTTCAGCGAGTCATCATCCTCGACAAAGTGAATCCTGGCTGGCTGTCACATGGGTCCCAGTATCTCCAAGTTACCCAGATAACTGAGAAAGCCTTTGGCATCCATCATCAATCCAGACAGTCAAAATAAAATACAGACTTTCATCTCAAGCTGGGCTGTGGATGTCTGGGTTCTGAACAGCATCACATCAAACATATAACTGAATTCAAGTGCTTTGGGGACTCAGCAGGTCACACTCTGGAAACTGGATCTCAGAAAAATCTAGAGAACTTCTCCAGACTGCCCATCTAACCCACAAGCTCAGGGCTAGCATGAGAATCCAGTCCATGAAACATCATGATTTTGAAGACTCATCCCTGAGATTTTGTAACAACTAAGTCAGAAAATAAGTACAACATATAACAGATAATAAAACCTTAAAATGCCATTAAGTCTTAAGAGAGCAGAAATAACCCTCAGTAAAAACAGCAAAACTCCAAATGTCAAAGAAGTTTGCAGTGTCTCTCTTGAGACTAAGGAATCAGAGAACGTGTTCAAACCTGCAAATGCCTTTGTAGTTACTTCCTACCTTAAATACATTGATAGGCAGATCAATGACCACATAGATAAGGTCTCCAAGGGCAAGGCTGGCTATCAGCGCGTTGGGGCCATTCCTCATACACTTGTTCTGATAAATGATCCTGAGCAGAGTTGCATTCCCCACCATTCCCACGATGAAAATAGTACAAGATATCACGGTGTTAATGTATTTGAAAGCTGCAGTAATTTTAGTCTGCTGTGGACAATAGCTGTGCAGGGAGCCATTGCTGGGTAGGGCCAAGTTAGTGGGTCGATGCGTGGTGACCAGAAAGTGGAGCTCTGTCCCGTGGAAAGTGGTGAAGTTGTCCACATGATTGTTTAGATTTGTGCTGTGTCTCTCAGGGTTATCACTGATTACATATCCCACCAGTGCCAGCCAAAAGGACGCCCTGAGCCCAAAGGTTTCCATCTTGATGCAAATTTGAGGAAATGCCTGATGGTACTACTTGTACACCTAGAAAAAGAAAGGAAAGAAATTATTTTTGTTAGAAAAGCCAGCTGGCAAAACAATCAGTGATTATTTACTGGCTTAAAATGTAAGTTATATTTGGTAAATAGGTAAGAGATATCTATGTCAGGTTACCCCATGGCAGAATACAGCAAAGAGAAAAACCAAAGATTTATTAGGGCAAGACCTCTCTCTCCCTCTCTCCCTCTTTCCTCTCTCTCTCTCTCTCTCTCTCTCTCTCTCTCTCTCTCACACACACACACACACACACACACACACAGGTACACACATCCCTATCGCTTTATCATCTCTATCCAAAGTTATATATGTCCAGACCATAATATGGATGAGGATATGTCCGTTTTTCCTTAAAGTAGTAGTTACTTTTTTCCCCTCTCTTTCCAGGCTGACAAGAATCTGACTTACAAAAAACTTCGAGAGTTGAGAGGTGCAAAATTTTATGTATTGTTAACACTATCATTACATTATTATTATTATGGCATTGGGGATCGAACCCACAAGCTTCCTTTGCACTGAGCTACGTCTCTAACCCTTTTCTTATTTTTTATTTTGAGGCAGGGTCTCCCTAAGTTGCTAAGTTGCCCAGGCTGGGCTGAATTTACTATCCTCTTGCTTCACTCTCCCAGAGTGCTGGGATTACTGGCCACGCCACCACATCCAATTCAAAATTTTCTGAGATAAAGCATTATATATCAAGTAAAAGTTGTGGTGTCCAGACTAATCCAATATGATGTAATTGATAAAGACCAAATGTTTATTTTGAAAACCTTGATGAGTAATGTGTGACATTTATGTCTTCTAACAGGAGTTTTTGCTGCTCCATGCAACAGAAATTATTGTCACAATATTAGCTGAGGAGTGCAATGGGAATAAAGTACTTTTCTAGACTAGTCATAGTGCTTGGTTTTCAAGGGCTCCCATCACCATACTGTCTTTCCTGTCATGAGGATTTGGAAACAGAGGCTCAGAAAGGTGAAGTAGCTTGTCAAGGTCACAGGGGCTGGTGGCAATGCTACACTTCTAAACTGGGTTAGTTTGATTCCCAGCCTGAGCTCTTAAACACTAGACCACCCTATCTCTCTCATTTTTGTGCTTTATTTAAACCTACAACACATTAAAGAAATCTCCAGAGTTCAGATGAAGCAACAGACTAGGGAGAGTGGTTAGACATTTTCAAAAGACCACCTGTGTGGTTTTTGTTCAGTCATTTGCAAAAAGCAAGTGAGCTCTCTTACCAGGCAAGTCTAGGTTTTTCCTTTAATCCTTAAGAATAGACACTGGAGAAAACCAGGAAAGTTGGTGGTGACAGAATAATCAAAGGTAAATCAATGGGGCCCCTCCTATTTCAATATTTTGTACACTTACTTTTCCATGGGCTTTTTAGTAACGTTTAAATGAAAACCATAAATTCATCTGTGCAGCGATGTGCATGTCTATGACACAAATACATGAGTCTTAATTTAATTTTAACAAATTGTGTGCTTTTTCTGAGTCTATTCAACAAAGCTATTGGCCACTTTAAGAATTTTGACAGTTATCATGGGGGATCATTAAGCTTAGGTTTAGCCAATATGGGAAAAAAATAAGATACAGTCAAGTGGTATAGAAGGTATAAGACAAATACAAACTGTAGTACTGCACACTTTTGCCTTCCCCTGAGATTTTTCTCCAAGAACCTGAAATAATGCAGCATTTTACACAGAGTGGCATATTATACATGTATCTGTTATCTGACTTGAGCTACAACTCAACAATAGGTAGGCAGAAGCAATATCCCCATTTTACCTAAGGGAAACTGAGTCTTCAAGTTAAGTGATTATGTCAAGATTTTACAACTAAGGAGTGACAGGACAGTTATAGTATCTCACAACTTGGTTATACAACTTCACTTGCTCTGATTAGGTAAAAAAAGAGAAAAAAATAATGAATTTTTCGAAGTTAGGGACATGCCCTGCACTTCTCAGTTGGATCAAAGCTTAATTAGTAGTTTGCAGTTTTTTTGTTTTCCTGCCTTTTATTGTCTGGTGTGTCCGAACAAATATCAGTAGACCTGCCGTTTCCATTCCAAAGTGGAGACCAGAACTCCAAGAGCAAAGCTTATTGTCACCCTCTTCTTTGATCGCAAAGAGGGCGAAAAGAAATTCTTCAATATCTTACACTGTTTAGTGACTACATCCTCCTCGTTCCCCAATTGGAAAGGAATATTCAGCAATAGTTTTCTTAAGAATGAGAGACAAAGGCCTTTTCCAGGAATGGAGTGGCTCCTTACCCGTTAGAGTCAGCTAGAGGGTTACTTCCTGAACTGAGGTGGCTATCAGGGGCATGGTGCCACTCAGCAAAGATTAGCATGCCGATTGCTTGGTCAGCTGGTTGCAGGAGCTAAGAAGGCCAAGGTTATGGTTCTTACCATGGCCCTACCTAGCTACCATTAAGACCATCTTAATACTGGAATAGTTTCTCTAGTGTGAGGAACTGAAAGTGTAAACAAGGACTAAAAGGTATAACAGATAATGTGAAATAGGAAGAAAAGGGGCAAAGGGGAAGGGGAAGTGGGAGGGGTAGGGGAAAGGAAAGAAGGGAATGGAATTAATATGAGAAAATGAAAAAATGGAAACAAAGTCTTTGTAAATAGGGAGGGATGGAGGGGTTGAAGGGAGGGCAAGGGAAGGGGGAAAAATAAGAACAAAGAGAGATTATGTAAAGGTGCAAATTCCCAATGATGTGAATGTCAGTATATTGTATACCTAAAATGTACCAATAAAATTATTTTTTTTAAAAAAGACCATCTTTCTTCCAACAATGGCACTACTGTAGAAACAGTTTCTGATGAAATCTTTGTCAGTTCTCCACACACATTAAGCTACAAAGCTAAGGGACATTTGTCAGAGGCATGTGGATACCATATTGTCATTGAGTGAAAAAACCCCTTTCTGCCTAATGCTGTGTACCAACTGAGCTATTTTGGCTCTCCCAGAAAAAACCCCGTTCAAATGCATGTTCTTTCAAGGGTGGGTCTATACCTCACTTCCATGCCTCTGAGTCACACTTGCTTTGAATCATAGTCATAATCAGCCACTGCTCTAGTTGAAGTTTCTCAGGTTTAGACCTGAAGGACAAGGTCTATAGATTTCAGCGTTCTTCCTTTTTGGGGTTCAAGAGTTTGCTGGAGCACAAAAGCTATTACTAAGCAAGTAGACTGAATCCGTATGCTTCCCCATTAACCGTTTAACAAATGGGACTCTCAGGATCCAAGTTTACCTGTGAGTAGTAATTTGGAAATTCCAACCTTGCCAAATTGCTCTGAGTTTCACGCAGGTAATTTACATGAAAAGATTGTCAAGGTGTTGCTCAATTAGCTAAGACTTAAAACAGAAGGGGTGTTGGTGGGAGGAAACAAGCAAATGAGAAGGGGGGGGGGAGACAGAGGGAGAGAGAGAGAGAGAGAGAGAGGGAGAGAGGGAGAGAGGGAGAGAGGGAGAGAAATAAAGAAACCCAGGAAGTTTTTACAAGTTTTCTGTGGTTTTGTTCTCAGGGTAAGAAATTAGCCACGTTGCCCGGCTTTAATCTCCTCTCCACTGTGGGGGAAGCCGTTAGGAGGTGTAAACAGAGGCTGATTATCTAAAAACAGCCCTGGTTTTCTGCGGGTGAGAGGCAGTAAGTGCCTGTTAAAGGACAGCACAGAACAAAACGCTCAGACCTCCAGCAAGCAGCTTTCCCAAACTCCTACACCAAGACATCAGTTCCTCCCACCGAGAAGCGTCAAGCCCAGGGTATGCAGGGAGAGCGGCTTTACGGGGTGACAACTTCACCAGGAGGCTCTGGGGCCAGCGGCCAGGGGCCAGACGTTCCACTGAGTTCTTGCAGGTCTGGGGGAAAGGGACGCCCAGGAAGAATTATTTGGCCTCTTTCTGCTACAATGCCGAACCCCGCCTCGGGAGGGGGTGCTTCCATCAGTTCTCCAAAGCGAGCGCACCCCTCCCAGGAACGCGCTCCCCCCAGGCGGCCCGGGCAGGGCAGGTGGGTGCCAGTCCCACTGCGGCTGGGCGAGAAACTCCCGGACGGTGTCTCCCACACCCCAGCCCAGCCCAGCCCAGCCCAGCCCAGCCCAGCCCAGACTCGCAGACTTGCACCGACCGTGGAGCGCCTGGGCCCGGGGAGCCGCGGGCGGCGAGGGCGGGCTGCGCGAAGGTGTCCGGTGTCCGGTGTCCGGGGCGGCGGGGCGCAGCCTCTCTGGGGAGGTCTCGCAGAGCCTCCAGTCTCAGGGACGGCCGGCGGGGGGGTGGGGGTGGATGGAGCCTCCCCACCTCTTCTCCGCAATCGCCGGACCGCAGGGATGACTGAGCGCGGGCGAGGGCTCGCAAGAAAAGGAAAACTCGGGAGGAACACGCCTCCTCCGCCCGTGGCGTCCTCCTCCCAGGGTTCCCAGACCTTCTACCTCTTTCTAGGACTGCCAGAGCGTCCTAACCTACCAGTCCTCCGGGGAGGAAGACAGGAGGAGCAGAAAAATGCCGCCCCCTTCCAGGCCCTGGAGGGCAGGAGTCTTTTAACTATTTCCTTCCTGAAATGAAATCAGGGTGGGCCCAGGGGGAGGGGGAAAGTTAACAGAGCAGACTGGAGAAGCTGGGCCCCTGGGTCACTTAGTGCGGGCAGGTCTGGGCTGAGCTGGAACAGCCAGGGACAGCCAGCGCCCAAGGGTGGCTGCTCCTCCGCCTTCCCTTTGCTTGACCTGGGCTCGCCCTCCCCAGTTCACAGGAAGTTAGGAAGCCCAAGGGGACCATAGGTTTCTGGATCAAGTGAGAGTTGCTTGTGTGTTGTCCCTGGAAGCCAGTGCCCCAAGACTACACACCTCTAGCCTGGGGCCAAGGAGGTGGCCCAGGAGAGGGTGTAGAAGGCCCTTAGGTGTGGCTCACTGAATTTATGCTGCCTGGAGAAATTCAATGAGGATACATACCCTGCAGAAGGTGGTGCTCCACGTCTTTATCGTGGCCGGAACTGTATCCTAAATCCGCGGTGGTGGGTGGGAAAGGAGAAGAGAGCAGAAGACCATTGTCTGTAACCTATGAGAAAAATGGCTGCTCTCGGGGAGAGCCTGGCTTGCAGTGGTGGACTGTGGCAAGGCGAGATTGGAACCTGGTCACATCACATCACAGACTGCTCTGGTTATCTCTTTCAGCTAATAAGTCATCTACCGTGAAGGAGAGTGGCTTAAAATAACACGCGGTCACTTTGCCTGTAGGTCTGCAGTTTGGGCAGGGCTTGTCTGGGACAGAGCGTTTCTGTACTGGGTAGCTAGAAATACAGAGCATATAATTCCGAGACAGTTCACATGCTTAGTTTTTCTGTGTGCGTGTCTCTCCACAAAAGTAGTTTGGGCTTCACACAGTGTCACTGGCTAAGTTCCAAGAATGAGTGTCCCAAGAGACAGGAAGTGGAGGTTGCCAGATTCTTAGGGTCTGGGCCCAGAACCGGTCCCAAGGTCCTTCCAGTAGTGGAGTAGTCACAGATTCCAGATTCAAGGTGAGAGTGTGGAGACCCCACCTGTCAAAGACTTAGGGAGCATTTCGTAAAACCATTAAAGAGGTCCACAGAATACCACTATTGAAAGGGATCTTCAGGGTCCTTTTGCTCCTGTTGGACTGGCACTTTCCCCTGTATTCTACCTATAGCTTCTCTAAGAAGGAGGGTTAATCAGCTGGAATAACCTAAGTGCCTTAGTTTGAGTTTAAAAGGGGGGAACTTCTGGGCACTTGGCTTGGCAAGCTGACAGTATTTTCCAGGAAGAAAGTTACTGCCTTCTCCCAGAAGAGGCAGTTCACAACTTGGTATGTAAAACCTGAGGGAATTCAGCCCTTACCCTATGACCAGGAGCAACTACACAATGCACAACATGCACAACCACACATGTCAGTCGTCTGGTCTTTGTTAGAGTGTATCCAGCAGTCCCTATGTTTTGAGACAGAGGATCCCACTGTGGTGTGGGATGAGTTCTTAAAAATTTTTCCTTCACACCCAAAGGATGGTTATTATAAACCAAAACCAAAGTCAAAATAGCAGGTGCTGACAAGAATGTTGAGAGATTGGAATACTTGGGTATTGCTGGTAGGAATGTAAAATAGTGCAGCAGCTGTTAAAAACAGCATGGAAGTCTTCAAAATATTATCATTATTATTTTTGTGGTCTTGGGGATTGAATCCAGGGCCTTCAAACTGAGCTACATCCCCAGCCCCTTTTTAATTTTGTTTTTTTTAAAGTTTGAGACAAGATCTTGCTAAGTTGCTAAATTGCTCAACTGGCCTGAAACTTGTGATCCTCTTTGCTCAGCTTCCCATGGTGCTGGCATTATAGGCTTGCACCACTGCATCTGGCTAATTAATCCTTAAAATAGCAAATAGAACACTTCTACGTAACCTGTGAAATTTACTTATGGATGTACATTTAAAATAATTGAAACAGGGGTTTGGACAATATATGCCCACCAATGTTAAGAGCAGCATTAGTTGTAATAGGCAAAAGATAAGAACAGCAAAAATGTCCACTGATGAATAAATAAACAAAATGTGATACATACATCCAATAGCATCTTCAGCCTTAACAAAGAATGAAATACTGATACATGAATGAAAGCCTACAGCATGGATGAACTTTGAAGACAATATGCTAAGTGAAATAAGCCAGACACAAAAGAACATATATTATATTGTAAAACGACAAAGCCAGAGCAGTTTAAAGACCTTAATTGGCTTTATTTATGATTCTAGAGTCAGGCTGCACTTCATTCTATAAAAGAATAGAACTTTTCTTTTTTTGTAGCACCTAGTTTTGCACTCAAGGTCTTTACACTGTATGTCCCCAGCCCTTTTTATTTTTTATTTTGAGACAGGGTCTCACTAAGTTGCTAAGTTGCCCAAGCTGGGCTCAAACTCGCAATCCTCCTGTCTCAGTCTCCCAGAGTGCTGGAATAGCAGGCATGGGCCACTACCTCTGGCTGGAATAAGTGTGGTGATGGGCTGCAGAAGAGGTTGGTTTTGTAGATACAGAAAAGCTGAAGGAAGCAGAAACAAAAGAACAAAAAATGGTTTGCTCCTTTAAAGTTACTTTCCTTGTAAGGTGGGACAGGGAGACAGAATAGTAGACAAATAACTGGTTACTGAGAGTTTACTTCAAGGTTATCTGTGTGTGTGTGTGTGTGTGTAAGGTGTAAGGCAGAGGATATCTCATTATCATGCCAGTTACACTATCTGCTGGGGAAATTTGGCTGATAGCCTTCTGCTTTTGATTTCTTGGAAGATTGGAGAAACAGCTTAGTTTCAGCTTGATGGCAGGGGACTTTAGTGTGTGTGACTCCATTTTGAGTTTTAGCTCGGTTGGTTCAAGAGCTGAGTCTGAAAAATAGCTTCCTGTGATTTTTATTTAACCATATGATTCCAGTTATGTGAGGAATCTAAAACCATTAAATTCATAATGAGAGAAGGTAGGATAGTGACTAACAGGAGCATGGAGAATGGGGACTTGTTTATGTATTTGAGGGAGGGCTGCGTGACAGTGTGAATGTCCATAGTGGCAGTGAAGTGTGCACGTAAAATGGTTACGATGATGCATTTATAGTACGTATATTTACCATAATAAAATTTCTTTTCCTGACGCAAGATGAAACCTCCTTCTCTAAGTTACCTGTTGATCTCTCCTCTGAGTTCCTAAAATGAGTTTACTGACTCTTCCAAGAAAGATCTTCAAATATACATAAATGTGTTTATATGAGTCACGAGCATAGATCTGCTTTTGAAAGAGACTGGGGTTTCCTCATCCTAGGTGAGAACAGTATGAACATCCCTCCTCACTGGCAATTTATCTCACCTTCTGTGTTTCACTTTGGAGAAAATGACTTTAGTGAACCGAGACCAGTGTTTGGCAAAGCTCACTCCTCCTTGTAGGCAAGACCTCATAAACTTGCCCCACCTCTTTATTCCCTGATTTATACTTATAAAGAGCACATAACTAACATATTTAGCTAAGTTTTCAATTTGACTTCAAAAGGTTGTTTCTTTTCCTTGGCAGGTGGATTGGATGCAGATTTGCAAGTTGTCTGGATTTGGGGGAAACTTTCTCAATCGCACCCGACTTCCGGTTCAAGCGGCCCATTAGGCAGAGCGTTACGGTAATGGGATTTACGGTGACTTCTCCTAGCATCACATCATATCGATTTCCTGCAGAATAATTGCTGTAGATTAAGAAGTACCTAGGATATCACTTAAAACCCAATTTTTCATGTTTCCTTTGGGCAAATGGTCTTCTAAATTTAAACTTCTTGGTTGAAATTTGCAAATCCATTTCACAACTACTAACTCCTAAGAACCTCAATTTTGAAATGCAATAAAACATTTGCATTTCACAGCATTTGCAGGGAATATTGTGTGCAGTTTTGAATTTTCCGGGGGAAAGGAAACCTGAAGAATTCAAAGAACCACAAAGGACAGCTGCAAAGGTGGTTGTGCACGCAAAAGCTAGAGCTGAGGACATGTTCATCAGAGACACAAGACTGAAATTGTCACTGAAGCCTTCACACAAGGGAGTGCGGTAGCTAAGACTATTGGCAGCAAATGCCCCTGGCCTGAAGAGGAAAAGACAAATTCTGAGTTGAAAATCTTCTTTCTGATACTAGGGCTGAACCCAGAGCCTGAGGACTAAACTGCATCCCCAGCACTTTTCAAATTAAATTCAAAATTTTAGATTGTGAGACAGGGTCTCACTAAATTGCTAAAATACCCATCTGGCCTCTGACTCACAATCTTCCTTCCCTAGCCTCCCAGAGTGGATTACAGGTGTGCGCCATCATCCCTGGGTGAAGGTCCATTTTAAATTAAAACTCACTATAGGCAGTTTGTTTCCAAAAGGAAATATGGGTAACCCTTGAACAAATTGGGGGTTAGGGACACTGGCCCCAACAGGTCTATGTATAACATTTTTAGGAAAAAATATATTAAGGCTTTTATTAACAGGTCCTTGCACTTTGGAGACTCTTTTTGAGAAACTCAAGTTATAGACTTTTATTATAATTTCAGATGAAGTTCTTGAAAGTCTCAACTTGGCCAGATATGAAACAAATTTAAAGGCCTTTAAAAGTGTGTTCAGAGCCTCATCCAGAAGGGGAGGGATTCAGACCTTGGCCCAGGGCAGCTTCAGGGCTCACGCTGCCCCAAGGATTCTGTACCCGGGGAGTGTATGGAGAAAGCAGTCACTGATGGAGTCCCTGAAAAGCACTGCAGACTAGGAGAGAAAGCACGAGGACAGAGCTGAGTGGTAGGAAAGCTGCTGTCACCCACACTGGAATCTAGGGACAGTCACTGAGCCTCCCCAGGGCCCTGCCTCAGCCTTCAGTGGCACCACGTTGGGTTAGAGGATCCTCAGGGCTCTCCAGCACTAGTCACCTTTGAGGTAAACTGGCCATCCTTCCCCTCGCAGAGCTGGCGTGGCCACACGAGATGGGTCATGGGACAGCTCCCCTCACACAAGGCCCTCTGGAAGGCTGGATCCAGACCCCACTGCAGATCAGGGAGGAAGAGACAAGTGGGAGCTGGCATCTCAGCCTGGGGGCGCAGAAGGTGTGGATGTTTCCCAGGTCAAGGCCACAGCAAGCCACTCCCCACCACTGCACTGTGGCTGCCTGGGCTCCTGCAATGCCCAAATAGTTCATTTACACTCTTTCCACGTGGAGAAAGCACAGAGCAGCGCATGGTATTTTTTGGATGACTACTATTTAAAGTAACATATTAAGGTGGAAAATACAGAAGAAATGGACAGATTCCTAGATACATATGTTACAAAAACTGAATCAAGAAGATATAGAAATTCTAATTAAACCACTATCAGTCAATAAAATTGAATATGTAATTAAAAACTTACCAACAAAGAAAAACCCAGGCCCTGATGGATTCACTGCTGAATTCTACAAGAAATTTAGAGAAGACCTAATGCTGGTACTCCTCAAACTCTTTAATGAAATTGAAAGGGAAGCAATACTCCCAAATTGATTCCTGGAAGAAAGCATTACCCTGATTCCAAAACCAGAAAGGTAACCAACCCTCAAGGAGAAGTCCAGGCGAGTCTCCCTAATGAACATAGATGCAAAAAATCCTCAATAAGATACTGGCAAACAGAATGCAGCAGATCATCAAGAAGGTTATACATCATGACCAAGTTGGATTCATCCCAGGGATGCAGGGATGGTTCAACATACAAAAGTCAATAAATGTAATGCACTATATTAACAGAGCCAAGGACAAAAATCATATGATCCCCTCAACAGACACAGAAAAAACCTTTGACAAGGTCCAATACCCATTATTGATAAAAACCCTACAGAAAATTGATATAGATGGTCTTTATTTCAATCTGATAAATGCCATCTTCGACAAACCAACAGCAAACATCATACTAAATGGACAAAAAACTGAAAGCTTTCACTCTAAAATCAGTAATAAGTCATGGATGTCCATTGTCTCCACTGTTGTTCAACATAGTTCTGGAAACACTAGCTAGAGCAATTAGACAAGAGAAAGAAATAAAAGGAATAAGAATAGGAAAGGAAGAAGTTAAATTATTATTATTTGCAGATGACATGATACTTTACATAGAAGACCCCAAAAATTCTACCAAAAGACTTTTTAGATTTGATAACCAAATTCAGTGGCATACCTGGATACAATGTCAACACTCAAAAATCAATAGCCTTCTGTACACAAACAACAGACTCACAGAGAGAGAAAACAGAGAAACAATCCTTTTCACAATAGCATCCAAAAAAAAAAAAAAAAGAAATACCTAGGAATCAATCTAATGAAGGAAGTAAAAGACAAATCTATGTTGAAAACTACAGTACTCTGAAAAAGTAGATTGAAGAGGATATCAGAAAATGGAAAGATAGCTCTTGTTCTTGGACAGGAAGAACCAATATAGTGAGAATGGCCATACTTCCAAAATTGTCATACAGATTCAATGCAATCAAAACCCCAACAGCGTATCTCACACAATTTAAAAAAATCCTAAAATTCATTTGGAACTAGAAGAGATCTAGATAGCAAAGCCAATTCTGGACAACAAAGACAAGGCAGGGGGTATCACAATCCCTGAGTTTAAATTATATTACAAAGCTACTGTGATAAAAACAGCATGGTATGGGGCCAGAGATTTAGCACAGTGGTGCCACCGCCTGCCTTGCAAGTGGAAGGTCCTGAATTTGATCCCTGGTACCAAAAAACAAAACAAAACAAAACAAAATAGATCAAAACATAAAACAACAAAAAACCCAGCATAATATTGGCAAAAGAACAGATATAAGGATCAATGGAACAGACTAGAAGATGCAGAAACAACTCCAGACATACTCAGCCACCTTATCTTTGACAAAGGAGCCAAAATCCTTCACTGGAGGAAAGGTAGCCTCTTTAATAAATGGTGCTGGAAAAACTGACTTCCACATGCTGAAGATTGAAACCAGACCCATATATTTTAACATACACTAACCTAAAAATTGAAATGGATCAAAGATCTAAATATTAAAACAGAAACACTAAATCTGCTGGAAGAGAGAATAGGTAGAATGCTTGAAGACATAGGAGTAGGAAAGGCTTCATGAACAAAACCCAGACCACATGGGAAATACTACAAAGAATCAACAACTGGGACCTTATCTCATTAAAAAGCTTTTGCACAGCAAGAGAAACAAGCAACAGAGTGAAAAGACAACCCACAGAGTGGGAAAAAATTTTACCAGCTATTTAGATAAAGAACTAATATCTAGAATATATAAAGAACTCAAAAAAAGCAGACCCCCAAATTTAAAGACCTAATCCAAAAATGGGCATCTGAAATGAAAAGACACTTCTCAGATAAAGAATTAGAATCAGCAAATAAATATATGAAAAAATGTTAAACATCAGTGGTCATTTGTGAAATGGAAATTAAAACAAGGCTGAGATTCCACCTCACTCCAGAAAGAATGGCTGCTATCAAGAAATCAACCAATAACAAAAACTGGAGGGGCTGTGGGGAAAAAGGAAGCCTGCTCCACTGCTGGTGGGAGTGTAGACTGGTGCAACCGCTGTGGAAATGAGTATGGAGTTTTCTCAAAAAACAAAAACTAGACCATTTGACCCAGCTGTGCCTCTTCTTGGTATCTTCCCGAAAGAATTAAAACCATCACACCACAATGCACACCCATGTTTATAGTAGCATAGTTTGTAATAGCTAAATCTTGGAAACAGTCCAAATGCCCATCAACTGGTGAGTGGATAAAGAAGATGTGGTTTTTTTTTTTTAATACAACAAAGTACTACTCTTCCATAAAGAAGGATGATCTTCAGACATTTATAGCTAAATGGATGGACCTTGAGACCATGTCTTAAGTGAAATAAATTGAACGTACATGTTTAAATACTGCATTGTTTCTCTGTTATGAGAAACAAAAAGTGGAAATAAGGACTGAAGTGTATAATAGATGTTGGGAAATGGGAAGAAAGTGTTCAAATGGGAAGGGGAACAGGGAGAAGGGAGGGAGAAAGGAAAGGACAAGGAAAAAAAGAGAAATAGAAGGAAAAATGGAAACAAAGGTTTTGTACATAGGGAGAGGAGGGGGATTGAGGTGGGAATGGCATAAAGTAAAATAAAATTTATTTTAAAAAGTGTATTGAGAAAAACCTGGTTTAAAAAAACTGTCATTATCAAAAAGGATTGTGCCGTGTTGCATAGATAATACAGATGATTCTAATTGGCTGGTAAATGGGCAAACAGTGTGCATTTAGTACATTCACCTCCAACCTTTTGTTCATTTCCCATTGCTGGAGTTTCACATTCATTTCTTCTTGTGCATGACCAGATGGTAGTAGAGCTGGTAAGCTGACATTTACTCAGCCCTGTTTTGCTCAGTTTCAGGGACAGATAAAATCTCACTCCGCTGATGGATTGGCTGTTTTCCTGTCTCTGCCACCTGGTGGTATCTGCATCATTATTGGAGTTGTGGCTCTATGGATGTCTTGGTGAGGAGGGCCCCTGTAGAATCAATCAGTCTAGAATGCCAGTACACATTCTGTCTCACTGCTCTACCTTGTGCTCCTGACCCTGGCTGTCAGAGTCCTCCATCTCTTCTTCCTGCACTTTAGGTTGGAAGACTGCGGTGGATGTCCAGGTGGCTCCCAAGAGATACAAGGTAGGGACCGCTGCTTATGGTGGGGCTGGCGCTCTCTCTCTCTCTCTCTCTCTCTCTCTCTCTCTCTCTCCCCCTCTCCCCCTTTCTTCCTTTAGTCCCCACTCTCTGTTCTGGTAATTCATAGCTAGCTGAGTGGAGGACATTTGGAGATAAGAAGCATCTGTAATGCTTACCATCTGCTGCAGATTTACCACCTTGAACTGGGTCTCTACTAGAGCCTGTAATATTTGTTGTCTCTGTACTCTTTTTTCCTTCAACAACACCAGACTTCATCATCTTTCCATCTTCTAACCCACTAAGGTATTTCCTGGGGTGGTTGTTTATGGCAGCTGGTTATACAAATACATCTTCCTTGGTATCATTTCTGTTGATGAAACCATATCTGTTTCTCACTTTGAACCATTTTATTGTTCTTCAAACCTCCCTTGTGATGACCTTCTTGTCCCTACTGGCAGATGCCACCAACATGAGACCACCTGGGTGACTGGTCCCTGTGCCACTCTTTATAGCAGCAGGGTGTGAAGGAAACTAGGTGGTGTGGGACTTGTCTGGAGACCATTCTCTGCTCTCTTTTGAGCTCTTTAACAGCCTCCCACTCCCACCCTGTCATTGAACCCAGGGTCTACACACTAAGGTACACCCACAGCCCTTTTTTATTTTGAGACAAGATCTTGCTAAGTTGCAACGTTGCTCGGGCTGGGCTCAAGCTTGTGACCCTCCTGCCTCAGCCTCCCAGAGTGCTGGGTTTACACGTGTGTGCCCTCATGCTCAACTCAGTATAACTTTTGACTTCCCCAAACTAAATGACAAATAGTCTGCTATTGATCAGAAATCTTACCAATAACACATATTTGGTTATTTAAACATATTTGAAATTTTTTGTGTATTATATACAGTGAAATATGCATGAGAACCAAGAGAGATCACTTTTTACTGCTATGCGCTATTTCCTGGAGGGAAGGAGTGCTCATGGGGGATAATCAGTGTCATTGTGTTTTAAGGACACTCACCACACTTGAGCCCATTGCAACACCAACAGGAGGTGGTTTTGGAATTATTATAGTAGTGCAGCACATGATACATTTAATTGTAGACAAAATAGCACCACATCTTTAAATTTTTTTGCTTTTCTCTCCACTGCAAATGGCTCCACATGTGGCCTATAAGTGTTTACATTTTGATACATTTTAACTTTTTATAATTGGGTATCTTTATGGCAGTAAATGATAAAATAGACTTATCTAAATATATTGTATAAGTTCGTGACATGTTAACTTTCTCTTAAAAAAATTTTAGCATTTTTAGGCTACATGGTAGGGAAAATATTTTATCATGTAATGTACCTACTGAGTTAAAACTGGTTTTGTGCCAGGGATAACTGTGATCCCAAGTGCTAGTCTATATTTTCTCACGGTGATAATGTTGTACCTGGTGCTGGAAACAGCAGGGTATCTCATCAAAACATATTTGATGCCTGATGTTTTGTAAATTGTTGGTGGCCCCATTGGACCGCTGAACAATCAATCAAATTTTAGCATCACTAGTGATGAGGTAACCTGATATTAAGTGTTCTCTGGTGATATGCTTCATCTGCCCAGAAATGTTGAACTTGAATATAACCAAATCATTAGCTATAACTTCCAGTTTCTGGCAAAGAAAAAGAACAGACAAATAAGCTAAAGAAATACCACAAAGAAGCAAATCCAGAAGGTATGACTACTATCCCTGTCCCATCAAGAAGTCAGTCAGTAGAAAGGAGATTTTTCTTCCAGATTAAAAGAGATTTAAAGGAACACAACAGGACAGAAATGGGACAATTGCCCTGTCCTGAATTTGACCCTGATTTGGATAAACTAATTATAAAAGTTATTTTTTTTAAACAACTAGGAAAGTTGGGATTTTGACTAGGTATTAGATGCTATTAAGTAATCACTGATTTTATTAAATGTGAAATACTGTTTTAGGTGTACAGAAAATGGTCTTATACTTTAGAGATTCCTTTAGGGGAAGATAAAATTCACTTTCATTACCAATGCACAAACAAAAGCATGAGTATTAAAAAGAGTGAAAAGTATAAAGAAATACAATGGAAGACAGACTCCTGATAGATATTCCCACTCTAAAAGGGAGAAATCGGAAGGATTTTAGCTCTTAATATGTGCTATTCTTCCAGAAAAGAGAATAACCCTCAAAGTGACACAGAGGTCATTCATCAGAGCTGCCACTGTCACCACAGTGGCAGGGAGCAAATCTGTCACCTGCTCAGTTTCAGAGGGTGGGGCATCTCTGGGCTTTGGCAGCCCACGAAGACACCTCTCAGGGGTGGGGTCATGCACAGACAGAGCTGTCACTCCAGCAGGCCTGGAGGGCAGAGGATCAAACCATTCTTGGCCTTAAGGGCTAATGCAGTTTTCCTTGCTAGGTTTTGGACTTGCTTGGGACATGTCACATTTCCCTCGTTCTGATTTCTCCCTTTGGGAATGAGAACCTATTGAGTGAATGCTATGCTTGTCCTTGTTGTGTTTGGAAGTGTGTGACTTGTCTGGTTTCACAGGTTCACAGCTGGAGAGGAATTTTGCCTCACGATGAATTAAAGCCCTCATCTCACTCATATATGATTTAGATAATATTTAAATGACTACGGACCTTCAACTTTAGAGTTGATGCTGTAAGGAGTTGGGGCTATTGGAATGAATGAAAGTATTTTGCACGTGAGAAGGACATGAATTATGAGGGGCCATGTGGTAGGTTTCCTTCTCCCCACCATCGACACAGTGAGAAGGTGACACCTGAGTGCTGGCAGGAGAGGCCCTACCAGAATGGGCCCTGCCGCTGTGCTCATCCTGGGCTTGCAGCCTCCAGAGTTGTACAAAAACACGTATCTATTGTTTAAGCTTCCCAGTCTCAGGTATTTTCTTATGATGGATGACTAAGCCACCAATTATGCATAGATCTGTAAATTCATCTCCATATTTCTGATGGTTTATATCTACATGGGTTAATTGAATTTGTCTTCAGATCTTACTGGGTGTATTTTTTTATGGCTGTATTTCTTCTAAGGACAGTGTTGTCTTTGATTCAAGGGCCTTTTCTTTGCATAGTTGCTAAATAATAAGAATTATATTGGAATAGTCCTTTATAAATAATAATGATAAACTGTTTTCACACTTACTGCATGCAAACATGGTGTGGAGTGCTTGGTGTATGCTACTTATAATTACTACAACAGCTCTGCAAAGTAAGAACTGTTAGAGGCCCTATCTTATATAAAAGAAGACTGATGCTAAGAAAGGTTACATGACTTGCCTAAAGTTATAAACTTTGCACTATAAATTGAATGGGTCCCCTCAAAAACTCATGTTGAACTTTAAACCCCGTTGTGATGGTATTAAGAGATGGACCCTTTTGGGAAGTGATTGACTCATAAGAGCTTCATGAATGGATTAGCACTTTTGTAATATAAGTTGGAGGGAATCAACCGCCACTCTTCTGAAGCTTTCCTTCTTCTCTGATGTGTGAGGACACAGCAATCATCAGTTCTGGAAGATGCAGCAACAAGGACCTGCTTCAGCCTGGACTTCCCAGACTCTGGATTTGTGGGAAATACATTTCTCATGTTTATAGATTACCCAATCTCAAGTACTGTTTTGTTACAGCAACAATGGACTAAGGCATTTAACAAGTAGTTCTGATAACTAGTTAACTGTTGTGACACCTCGAATAATAAATGCCAACTGAGTGCATTTATGTAGTCGTGGGTGTGGCTGAAGGGATTTAGTGAAGCCAGAAGATATCCTTGGGTGTGAGTGACACCAACTAATAGACTTGTTGCCTGAATGGAATAAAAAGGGAAACAAAGCAGGAAGTCTGGCTGCTATTTCTTTGGAGGAGCTCCACTCCTCCCTGCCTTGGCCTTGGCCTTGGCCATCTGTGTACAGTGGGCTCTGGGGTTTTGACCTTTGATTGGATCCTTTGGATCTCCAGCACACAGATAGCCCTCTTCACTGGAGCAGCCATTGTGAGCCTATTTTGTAAATCCTTGTATAGTTATATACCTTATTTTAAACCTATTTCTCTACTGAGCACTGACTAATACAGTAGCCAACGGGTGGGAACTGAATTTTCAAGTTGGAATGAACTTTAAAAATGATCTACACCACTCCCTCAGTTTATGATAAGGGGACAGAATGTAAGTGGCATAATTTTCCTGTGGTGGCAATGGATGCCTAATAATATAGGTTTCCCATTTTCTGGTAAATACTCTAATAGCCTATTTATAAAACATGGTGGAAAGTTATTGTTTTGTAATGTCTCCAGGATTATAGTAAATTTCCCATGGTGTCACCTCTAATCAAGTACTATGCTGAATTACCATTGATTCTCTTTTCCCATGCCGTGCATTGCTGCCTCTTTGTCATCTTTTGGCACATTGCCAGGAAACTTCCTTTGTTAATTCTATTGATATTCTGTGTTATCCAAAAGAGTGGGAATTTTATTTTCCTTCATTTTGTAGGACTATGTAGTAACTTAAAACATTTGAATCTTTAAAATTTCATTCTTATAATGGCAGTAAACCCTGACGGAGCAAGCAGTTTTCAAATCTACAGTATGCATTCTTATCCATTGCAAATAAAACAGAACATAATGTCTGTGGTTTGCAGAAAGACTTTATTATAAAGTTAATTGGTCCCTTTTAATTAATAGAAGAGATAAGAGGTCTTGTCTAGACACAGAGAGAGTGGAATCTGACCAAAACATTGTACATTTAAAAAATTATGTTGAGATTTAAAAAGTTAAAGTGAAGGGAAAGGTCTTTAGGGGAACAAAAGAAAAAACCCATCTCTTTGACATGTGTTGCCATTATAGATAATGTCTGTGGAGGTTAAACTCATTACAACATATCTGGAGTGAGGTTAGTCATTAATCCAAGCCTCACAGTGCCTATTAAATTTGTCCTTGTCATTGGGCTAGAGGAGGAATTGCAAACTTTTTCCTGAAGGGATAAATATTAAGTATTTTTGGCTTTCAAGGTGTTATAATTTAGATCAAAACGACCCCCCCGACACACACACATGTTCAGAGACAGTGGTTCTGGAAGGTGATTGGAAAGTGGTGGCACTAGGCTCACTGTGGATTAATCCATTGATGAGTTCATAGTTGAATGTTCTGTTAGGAGGTGAGACCTGCTGGTGGAAGAGGTGAGTCACCGAGGATATGACCCGAAAGGGTATGATCTTGTTTCTGGCTCCTTCCTCTCTGCTTCTTGGCTGCCGTTAGTTGAGCAGCTTTTCTTTGCTAGGCCCTCTGCCATGACATTTCTGTCTTGGAGCCAGTCAACCATGGACAGAATCCTCTGAAACCATAAGGCAATGTAAACCTCTCTTCCTTTACACTGCAGGTATCAGATATTTTTTCCCAGTGATGGGAAAATGATGAACAGAGAGGACATTATGGTCACTGTTGAAACTCCTCAGCCTTGTCCTTGAAGTTCAAAAGAAGCAATAGACAATTATGAAAGCTAAAATGTGGAAGTTGTTTTTAGTAACACTTTCTTTATAAAAACAGGTGACAGGCTAGGTTTGACTCATGGGCTATAGTTTGATGACATCCGATAGAGTGAACCAAATATCAGGCTAGCTTGCAGATGGATAAACTTCACCAAGAAAAACAAAGAACTCTTTCGGATGTTTTCTTTGTGCTTTCTCTGGGGTAGTGGTAGCAGTGGTGGAAGTAGCCAATTCTTGCCTCACCAAAAATGTTATATAAATAATACATGAATATAACGTCACTTTAAGAAACACAGAAATATAGAAAGGTGTTGTCATTTAAAAATCTTCAAAACATACACAAATGTGTAAAGCATGAAAGAGCCTTTTCACGACACTCTTCCATTCTGCTCCTCTCCTAGAGGTTATTGATTTTAACTGTTTAGTGCTTATTCTTCCAACCCTTCTTCCAGTAACTTATAAACATACGCCCCCAAAATACCTATGCTTACATTTTTATTTTTTGTTTTTTATTTTATTTGAATAGGATCTACTGTACCTTATATGACACAGTATGGTTTGGTTCTCCATTTAATACTACATATCTTAGGAATTTTTTTCACATCAAAGATGACATTTCTATGAAATGGTATTTTGTGGTATGGGTATACCATCATTTATTTATAGTCCTCATGGATATTAAGATTATTTACAGTTTTTTACTTTTACAAATAGGGCTGAAATGAACAACTGTGTACATTTTTTAATGCTCTCAGAGACCGAACCCAGAGCCTTGCACATGGTAGGAAGGGACTCTACCTCTAAGCTACATCTCCAGCCTCAACTGGATGTGGAGGTTATTCTTCCAGAATTGATCATTACAAGGAGAAGTTACTATCTTCAAAGAAAAAATGATTGATTCTCCTTAGAAGTGATAAGCTGTACATGAGAAGTGACAACGGGCACAGCCTGGAGATAGACTGACAATGAAGTTATTGGCACATGATGAATATTCTGCTTCAAATGAACACAGCGCTGTGGCTATAACTTTTAGTGTAATAGAGAATCTGGTCTTCCAGTATATGAGTCCATTCAATCAAAAGGTCTATGATAGGTATGTATTTTAAGTATTTTACAGTTAAAAGAGACCTATATTGGGAACTAGGCACTCTGCATTCTAGTTCACTCCTGATATTAGTAGGTATGTGATTGTGGCAAGTTCCTTGCCCTTCATGGGCCACTCTCCTCGCATATAAGAAGAAGTTGTAAGATTATATTATCTATGGGATTTCTTAGTCTTTATGATTCTATCACTTATTTCTAATGGAGCTTGTCTTATAATGGTTTTAAGATCAAAATGTGTATTTTGGGTGTAAAAAGAGGTATTTAAGATGTAAACGAGCTTTATATTAAGGCATAAAGTTTCCCTATTTACTATTGATCAGGCTGTGGAGAAAGAAAAGTTTTAGGAAGGTTTATTTGACAGAAATATTTACCCACTACATAGTAACCAGAGGGAAGAAGAGAAGTTGGTGTGCCATCCTAGTATGGAGCATGAGGGTAAGGAGCAAAGGGACAATGGACAATGATTTGGTGGCTTGAAGGTAAACTTTAAACCACAAGTCATACAGACGTTTATAATGAAGAAGACCAATATAGCAGCTAGCTTATGCTCTATAACAACTACTCCAACCTTGGTAAAGTGTTGACTTAAATGAAAAATGGTTTATCAGCTTATGATTTAGTGGGTTAGTGATTCGGTTAGGGTTCAGTAGGGAGGTAGCTGGTTGTGGCTGTGCTCATTTGTGCAGTTGGATTTGCTCCTGGCTCTGTAGTCGACTAGCGTGCAATGGCCTGACTCACACAGCTGGCTGTTGGCTGGAGTAAGGGGGTATGTATTCACAAGGTTACACTGGCTCATTCACCTTGTGGTGCTAGGGTCCAAATGCAGCAAGAGAGGGCAAGCCCCAGAGTCCAAGTACTTGTGTCCAAGTACTTGCATCGCATTTGTCATTGCCATTATTCCATTAGCCCAAGAAAGTTGAATGGTTTAGTCTGAGAATATGTACTGGAGAGACTAAATATTTCAATCACTTATGCAGACTGTCTAAGACTTTGGTTTTGGTGGTGGGGGGAGTAGGTTGGATCTTAGGAAAAAACCGGAAAGAGTAAAAAACAATAATTTAAAAATTTCCTAGAGGATGCTCAAAATAGTTCAACAGTGTTTATTGAGTAAATGCTATGTACCAAGTGCTATGTATAGAGATAAAAACATAAGACATGGGCCTATTCTTAAGAAGTCTGGAGTCTAATGGGTTGAAGGAAGATAGACAAGTTGCTCGAAAATAAATAACTAGGTGTTGGACAGAGCTGTCTGCCAAATAGCGAGTCAGGAAACATTTTCGTAAAGGGCTCCCGAGTACATATTTTTGGCTTTGAGGATCATCCTGTCTCTGCTAAAGCTACTGTATTCTGCTTTAAATAGCATGAAAGGTGCAAGAGACAATATGTAAACAAAAGGTCTGGGTAAGGAAGCTTGATGATGAATTCATTAGAGTAGTAGGAAAGGGGAGCCAGGATTGGAGGCCCCAAAGGGTTTATGGGAGAGGAATTGAATTTTGAAACTGTTTGAAAACATTCTAGTGGAGATGGCTGATATATGAGGGCATATAGAACTGCAGAGGTGGGTCTAGGTAAGGACTCCAGGCTCAAAATATGAGAGCATAGTAATTAGTAACAGAAGCCACAAGTGGAATGCATTTCATTTGGAGCCGGAAAGTGAAGGAAAAAAAAGAAAAAGGGCAAAGAGACCAGGAGGGACCTTGCATGACACTTTCAGTTAGCATAAGCAACAATTAGAAGCTTGTCAAAAAGACAGACGTCAGAAAAAGAATCAGAAAAGGGCAGTGCCTCTGACATGAGGGAAGAAGAGAGTTTCAGGAATGTATGAGCAGTCAAGAGAGGTCAAAGGGAACGAAGAGTGACATCAAGTCATGGAGCTGGCCAGAGAGGGGAATATTGTTCTAAGAATGTCAAGCCTAGCCTCTAGGCAAACTCTTCTGCTTTACACACATGCAAAATGATTGAGTAATTAGAAACAGTGCAAAAAGACATGCAGCAGCCTGGCTTCGTGTGAGTATAAATCTTTTTGCTCTATTTATATTTGTGCCAGGAAAATGAACACCATCTACAACTAGAATGCTCATTAGGTTTTTCAAGACGTCTCAGTAACTTTTGGAAAGAGAATTCATTAGGAAATAATTCCACTTATATTTTTATATAGGAGTGCAGTACAGTAAGGTAAAATTGTAATGTTTGAAGCAAAGTATCTTTCTAATTTCTAGCTGATGTTTCTAAAATCCAAAGTTTTTTCATTCTCATATATGAAATCTTTTAAAACTAAACATGTATTAATTGTACATATTAACGGAGTACAGCATGATTTTTCCATACATGTATACAGCATTTACTGATCAAATACAACCCCTATTTTCCAACTCTTCCTCCTCCCCACAGCCTTTCCAGTATCTAGTAGTGATTATTCTACTTTCAGGGCCTCTTATGTCTGAGTTCAAAAAAGCAATAGTTGAGATTTCTAGGTTTTAGCGTATATTTGTTGACTGCATTTAAGCAATGGTCAATGCAGGGGATGTTCTGAGGAAATCTAAACTTTTTTCATCTTGTCAACCAAGAGTGTGAGGTAACAGTGCTGAAATAGAGGAGTTTTCTGCTGTAAAGGCTTTAGCATGAGGATTTCAGAGTTCTCACCACACTGTCTCCAGTAACTCAGCCACCTTCCATGGGTAGCATGTGCTCTCTCTTGGTGTTCTTTTGTCCCTCTGCTGAAAGACTTAGAAGTAACCTTTCCACAAGGATGATGGAGAGATTAGTATCTCAGGGGCCTCTGTTTACAGCTTTCTCATTTTAGTGAAAAGTGATACTTGGAAAGACATCTGGTTGAGTTTGCTAGGCTGCCCTAACAAAATGCCATCAATTGGGGGCTTGAACAGAAACATTTTTCTCATGGCTCTGGAGGCTGAGCGTCCAAGATCTAGGTGTTGGCGATCCTGGTTTCTCCTAAAACCTCTCTTGGTGACTTGTAGATGGCTATTTTTCCCTGTGTCTTCACATGGTCTTTCCTCTGTGAATGTGCTTATCTCTGTCCTGCAAGTGCCCATGTCCTAATCTCCTCTTCTATGGACACTAGGGTCCCCCCCCCCAATCTGATTTTACCTCAGTTACATCCTCAAAGCCTTACCTCCATAGGCTGAGGTACTGGTGCTAGGAGGTACTAGTCTGAGGTAGTGCTCACCATATGAATTTTGGAGGTTGCAATTCATCCCATACCAGCAGCTACATTTGCACTCTGTGCCCTCAGTAGTGTTTGCAGATACTCTGTCAAGGCTCCAGTTGCCCTCTCACGTGCTGCCCTTTGGGCTGGAACGATCTTTTAAAAATGTTCCTAGTTTGCTTTATGTGCTTTATAAATGCATATATTTCTTTTTAAAATTATGTATTTCTGTGAAGATATTTTAAAGTAAATTTAAAGTAAAGGCATCATGATATACACCCCTAAATATTTCATGTCACGCGTTTCTATTCTAAAATATAAGAACACTTTCCCAGTTTATCTGTGATTGTATTCACTGTTTCTCTTCTCAAGTACATTTATTCAGTTTTGATATTTTTTTGAATCTTTTTTTTTTGCTATCTCCTTTTAATCAAGTATGCATTTTTGTCTTCTAGGTGGTGTTTCACCAGCATTTTATAATTCCTAAAGCATTCTGTGGTGAAAGAATATTAGGAAATGCTGAGGTAGGTGAACCTGAGGGAGTGGTTCTGTGGGTTACTCATTGTTTTAGTGATACTGTATTGGTGTTAGTCATTGCAGGTGAAGTTTACTCACGCTGTAGTTTGTGACTTCTGTCTACACAAGATTTCAACAAAATCATCCCTTGAGGATATTAAGTTTTAGACATTTTTTAAAAAGTTAAACTTATTTTGCACCCTTTCCTACTTTATTCTTTGGAGATATTCTGGCTGTGGTAGTGTTTTTCCAAAACATTTAGTTTCTTTATTGTTACCATCATAAAGGAATAAGTTAAGAGTTCTTCAAGCAGGCTTTTTCTTTTTGGAACCAGGGATTGGACTAAGGACCTTGAGCTTGTGAGGCAGGCAGCAGAACCACTGAGCTAAATCCTGGCCCATTAAAAATTCAAGCAGGCTTTTTTTTTCTTTAAGTTAAGAGTTCTTATGAAGGACTCCATTCCCATCCTCTCTACCTTTATTCTGAGTGAGTTCTACAATTTTAGAACAACTATATTCTTGGCAAGTGTTTCAGTCCATTCAGACTGCTGTAACAAAATACCATGAACTGGTGGCTTATAAGCAACAGAAATTTGTTTCTCACAGAACTAAAGGCTGGGAAGCCCATGATCAAGGCACAGCGTATTTGATGTCTAGATCATAGATGCTATCTTCTTGCTGTGTTCTCAGATGGTAGGGGGAGCAAGCAAGTTCCCTCTGACCTCTTTTAAAGGGCACTAATCTCACCAGTCCTCTTGATCTAAGCACCTCCCAGAAGGCATCCCTTCCTGGTACTATTATCTTGAAGGTCAGGAGTTGAGTATATGAGTTTTGAGGGAGTATAAACATTGAGACTGTGACAATTTGCATCTACACAGCCATCCCAGCATCCTGGGAGGATACTCACTTCCTTCTACCTTGAACTTCATTACAGGAACTTCTAAGGGTCATATCTCTCCATCACCATCCATTTCAGAAATTCTGTTGTTTGCATCTATTATTTGTTATGGGTAGTGCTCTAGGCTGAGCCTACCTACTCTCTGAGTTTAGTCAAATACATTTGGCAACTTTCATGCAAATGCTCCCGTCTCACTTCTCTTGCCCTCTAGGCCAGACTCTACCCGTGCTACTACCTCTGGCCACAATGCCTGCTCAGTTCCTTTTCAGAAGCTCACATTCATTTCTTGATCATAAACTATGACTCACTAGTGGGTGCTTTCCAGTCTTTGCCAGTCAAATCCACTTGTTCTTACCATTCAGGGTGCTAGAGTATATTCATTCTCAGCCTTCTAGATTACTTAAATGTTTCTGTTATTACCGTTCTCCCTTACTTGGAGTCGATAATGAAAAACAATATAGTCTCTTGTCCCACGAATTTTAAAAGCTGAAAGGATGGGCATATGTAGCCATCACACTGTTCACTCTAGAATGGAATATTTTCAAAGTATGGACTGGATTTTTTTCTGATTAGTTTGTATTTAGTTCACTTAATTTTAAAAAATATATTTAGAGTCAACATTTTTTCACAATAGTCCTATACAAAAGTAGGGCAAGTATAGATGTCTTATTTCCTTGCTGAAGTTTCTCTGGAGACTGCATCATAAGCTGTATGGTCTCTGGACTGCGAAGTGACCTTAACAATCCTGGTAATCAGGTGGCCTGAGGATTCCCCTGCTTCTTAGGTGTTGGGACAAATGCCTATGGGGATCTGCTTTGACCATTTTTAACATGACCTTTTAAAATGAAAAAGTTGCTATTCTACCCCTATTTATGAAGTCTTTGGGTGGGAAAAAGGCTTCTTCTCCAGATTTTAAATTTGTGAGAATAGTAATTTCAAAGAAATAAAATTTTGCAATTCTTAAAAATAAAATTGCAGAGAAAGTGGAGTTTCTCTGGAAACAGAATCATAAACTGAATCATTGTGCCAAGATCCTATTTTTTTCAAAGGGGCAGTGTTACACTTGAGGATCACATACCTTCCTAAAGACTCCTACCTACCTTAGAGCTATTCTAAAAACAGTATAGTAGGTGCTCAATAACAAAACAACAAAATGCTTTCATATTTTTTTGTTACTGGCATTACTCTTAAGGGGCCAACCCAAAGGGTGTCATGTTTACCCTTTCCAACATCCTCAACTTATTCAAATTGAGAACTGTAATTGCTTGATATCAGGTAGATGAACACTTATCATGCTTCAAAGACATTGAACCTCTAGACACTTTGCTAACAGATATCAGCTATCAGAACTCTTCACGTTTCAAAGAGAATCAATCTGCAAGTAGGCTATAGGATCAGAATTTTACAATAGGGCATTATCACAGTATTGCTACATCTGGAATAAGGTAGCATCTTAATTTGAAGTACATGTACTTTGGATGGTGACAAATAAATATTACTAATTAATGCACATTTTAATTGCATGAATCTAGCATTAAAATAAAAATTTCACAAAATTAACTTTATTTTATTGAAATTCTACTGTATATTAGGGAGTGGGGTAAAAATCATGAACAATAGATTTGCCTTCTTTGAGCTTATAATTCTAGTGGGGGACACAATTGTAAAGTGGAAAAAATATATTTATATATTTGTATGTTAGAGTATATATTTATAAAACAATTTAGTGATAAATGCTCTAAGAAATATAAATAAGAGTAGGAAAAGATTGTGAGGGGAAGGGACTCTTTTAAGAGTAGTCTAGGCATGTCTCTGTGTAGGCGGCATTTAAGCAGCAACCTGAGTGTAAGAGGGTATAAGCCACTCAATGGTTCTGAGTAGATCTTTCCAGGAGAGGAGTTAGCAATTTCTTAGACAATACCGTTCATCATGCTCAAGGGAGCAATGAAAGCCAGTGCTGACAGAGTGGTGTTTATACAGAAGACAGAGTGAAGAGGAGATGGACCAAGCAGTCAGGAATCAGGTCATACAAAACCTTACAGATATATATTAGTCTGAGTTCTCCAAGAATCAGGTATAAAGACAGAACTAAACATGGAAGGTTTTATTAGGTGAATATTTGGGTGAGAGAAAATGAGGAGGTCCAGTGATGGCTGGGAAAGGCATAAGGCTGCGATGCAAGTCTAACCCAAGCAGAAGTGAGAGAGAGGAAGATTGGGTAGAAGGATCCTAGATGGCTATGCAGTACAAAGAAGATTCACCAAGGTCATTGATGAGTCCTCGAGCCCAAAATGGCCATCAAAGGAGACATGTGTTCCCCAGGAGTGTGCTGGATTTAGGGTCAGCCATTGGCTTGGAGCACCAGGTGGAAGGGTGGTCTCATGGCAAGCAGTGATGAATTCCAGAATGTAGCAGCAAAAGCTTTTGGTCAATTATGTTCCCCTCGCTGGAGATCTGAATCGTGTACTGTATAGCAGCCATAATATGGTCAAGAATTTTGGACTTATTGTAAACTGATGGGAAGTAACTGGAGGGTTTTGAATAAGGGACAAAGTGACCGGATTACTTATAAAAATAACTCCATGAAAAACACTACTGAGATGTGGAAGGATATTGCACAGTATACTTGAAAAATAAAGGCTTTGATTAGAGTAGTAGCAACAGAACTTAGGAGATTCAGTAAGATTCTGGAAGCATTTGGGGATGCAACTAAGAAACTGAGAATGGGTTGAATGTTGGTGATTGTCTTAGTTACTTTCTTTTTGCTGGGACACAATACCCAACATGTGCAACCTAAAGGAAGACAGGTTTATTTTGGCTCATGTTTTCAGTCTATACTCTGATGGCTCCAATTCAGAGCAGCCTGGCAGGCATAGGAAAAGCTGCCCGTGTCATGGTGGCCAGCAAGCAGAGTGCCAATAAGGGAACTGGGGAGGGAGTCACACCCTTTCAGGTCATGCCCCCAGTGAACTGCCTTTTCTGATCAGGCCCCACCTCCTAACATCACAGTTAGCTATAGTCTCGCCATCATTCAATCACCCCTCCAAAGCCCTACCTATGAGCACCGGAGACTTTGAGTTAAGGATGACTTGTGAGTCTTGGGACTGAGCAACTGTGGGATGTTGTTCTCACTCCTTGAGATAGGATGCATTAAGGAAGGTATGAGTTAAGTCAGGGGTTCAGTTTTATGTATGTTAAGTTTGAAATACCCAGTAGATCTCTAAGTAGAGATATCTAGTTAGTAATTGGACATATGAGTAAATAGTGGGGGAATTGCCCAAGCTAGAAATATAATTTTTGGGTTCATCTATGTTATTTAAAGTCACGAAACTGAATGAAGTCATCTAGGGAAAGTACATGAGTGAAAAGAAATAGAAGGAGCTGAGGACAGAGCTGTGGACACTAACACTTGAGGGTAAGGAATAGCATGAGGCAGGAAAGGAAACATCAAAGGAATAGCTATTAATGTGGAAGAAAAACTGTAGGTTGAAATGTCCAGCAAATATGGGAAGAAAGTATTTCAAGAAGGAAGAGATCAACCATGACAAGTGTTTCTTAGAGACTGGTAAGGACTCTAAACTCACCTTTGGATTAGGCAAGACAAGACGAAGGTCCCGATGACCTTCACAAGAATGAATTAATTCGAATAGTAGGGAGAAAGGCAGCTGAACTGAGAATGGTTGAGCAGGTGTAGAGTAGACACAGATCTCTGGAGGAAGTTGCAGTAGAAGGAGCAGAGAGTGTGGTGGTATCGTCAGTATGTTTATGGGACTGATTTAGAGCAGGGATAAGAATAAGAATAAGAATAAGAAGTGGCTGTAACTGCAGGAGCTAAACTTCCAGCAGGCTTCTGGAGAAGGGCTGCGCAGCATAAGTAAATGGGCTGGCCTTACTTATGAGCAGGGTGAGATTCTTCATAGTACTGGGAGGAACGTTTGACTGACACATAAATGCTGGTAGATTTGGTGGTAGAAAGAAGAAGATGATGTTTTCAAGTTGCTTCTATTTCCATAGTACAGTAGGAGGTAAAGCCTTGGTTAAAAGTGAGGATGAAGGGCCGGAGATTTAGCTCAGTCAGTGGTTCCTCCGCCTACCTTGCAAGCACAAGGTCCCGAGTTCAATCCCCAGTACCAGAAATTTAAAAAAATGAGAATGAGGATGAATTAATAGAGGTTGGGGAGCGAGCAGCCTGCGGGCGGCCCCGAGGGCCGTGAGCGAGCGGCAGCGACGCTGCTTGCAGTGCGGCTTGGACTAATACGCCCAGCCGGGCGAGGCCCGGCGCGGAGGCGGGGGGTGGGGGGTGGGGGTGGGCTCGCCCGACCGCAGGGGAAGCCTCTGGCTGGCAGAGCCCGTAAGTAGCCCCCCTTCGCCGCCGCTGCTTGCGCAGCCAGGAGATGTGGGACATGTGGATTGGGAATATGAATTCATTTGAAAAACCACTTTGGGGGTATGAACGTGATTTCTGATGAAACTGGATTGGTATAATTTTCATGATATATATATTATTTCATTATATATAATATAAATAATACATATATTTTTAAATTTTGCATTTGACTTAAAGTGTCATGAGAAAATTTGCATAGTGCAAGGTGGTCCTAGCCACCTCCTTGATTTGGGTACTCTTGGATATGTTCCTGCTGCTTTACTTCAGTGAATGCAACCAATGTGATGAAAGGAGAGAGGACTTCCTGCTGGGGGTGTTCTAGGGCCACAAAAGCCTCGGGAGGGTCCTGGAGAAATGGGAAACCGGTCGTCATTCCTAAAGAGGATCAAGAGAAAATGAAAGAGAAGTTTAAAGTCAATCAGTTCAATTTAATGGCACGTGAGATGATTGCACTCAACAGAAGTTTACCCGATGTTTGGTTAGAAGGGTGTGAAACACAGGTGCACCCAGATAATCTTCCAGCAACAAGTGTCGTGATTGTTTTCCACAGTGAGGCGTGGAGCACACTTTGAACTGTTCACAGTGTCATTAATCGCTCACCAAGACACATGGTAGAAGAAATTGTTCTAGTAGATGATGCCAGTGAAATTGACTTTTTGAAAAGACCTCTAGAGAGTTATGTGAAAAAACTAAAAGTGCCAGTTCATGTAATTCGAATGGAACAGCGTCCTGGATTGATCAGAGCTAGATTAAAAGGAACTGCTGTCTCCACAGGTCAAGTGATCACCTTCTCAGATGCTCACTGTGAGTGCACAGTGGGCTGGCTGGAGCCTCCCTGAGCCTGGATCAAACAGGACAGGAGAACAGTAGTATGTCCTGTTGCTGATGTGATCAGCAATGATGCTTTTGAGTATATGGCAGGCTCTGATGTGACCTATGGTGGATTTAATTGGAAACTCAATTTTCGCTGGTATCCTGTACCCCAAAGAGAAATGGACAGAAGGAAAGGTGATCGAACTCTTCCTGTCAGAACACCTACAATGGCAGGAGGCCTTTTTTCAATAGACAGAGATTACTTTCAGGAAATTGGAACATATGATGCTGGAATGGATATTTGGGGAGGAGAAAATCTAAAAATTTCTTTTAGGATCTGGCAGTGTGGAGGAGCTCTGGCAATTGTTACATGCTCACACGTTGGATATGTGTTTCAGAAAGCAACACCTTACACATTTCCAGGAGGCATGAGGCAGATCATCGATAAAAATAATAGACGACTTGCAGAAGTGTGGATGGATGAATCCAAGAATTTCTTCTATATAATTTCACATGGTGTTACAAAGGTAGCTTATGGAGATATATCATCAAGACTTGGTCTGAGACACAAACTACAATGCAAACCTTTCTCTTGGTACCTTGAGAATATCTACCCTGATTCTCAAATTCCACGTCATTATTTCTCATTGAGAGTTGAACACATGTGGACTACCTCATCTATGGAGTGAAGAAAAAGAATATTTCTCCAGAATTACATCTGCTAGACAACCAGTTTGTCAAGGAATTCACCTGGAGAGCAGCCATCTTCTTTGGCTATAAAGAAGCTGTGTATTTTTTGAGGAAATCAAGCTCATCTGCCCTCCAGTGTTAATGGCACTGAAAGACAAAAACATTAGAGCTGTCCTCTTCTGGAAGTCTAATCTGCAGGGCATTTCTCTGCTTTACTTGTACTTTGGAAGTGTGCCTTGGCCCCAGTAGACTCTAAAGCTGGGTCTTTGACCACTCATCCCCCTTGGGCCTCACTTCCACATCTTGCTGATCCATGTTGATTTTTCTTCACTCTAACAACTGATAGGAAGCAATAAGTGTCCAGTCCTTGGAGAGACTCCACTTTCAATATCTAGTGGTCAGAAGTAACCCCAGGGATAGAGATGGAGGCCAGATCTCTCATGTCAGAAAACAACTCAGAATTAGAGGAATGTTGTAAAGATGGTATAAGCTGTATATACAAATCTCATAAAACTATGTCTGGCACAGAATACAAAATGTGGAAACAAATCACTGTCTAGATAACGTGGCTAGAAAAGAGAATGAAAAAGTTGGAATTTTTAATTGTCACAGTATGGGAGGTAATCAGCTTTTCTCTTATACTGCCAACAAAGAAATTAGAACAGATGACCTTTGCTTGGATGTTTCCAAACTTAATGACCCTGTTACCATGCTCAGATGCCACCACCTAAAAGGCAACCAACTCTGGGCATATGTCCCAGTGAAATTTACCCTGCAGCATGTGAACAGTAATCAGTTCCATGGATAAAGGCACAGAAGAGGATAGCCAGGTGCTCAGCATTAGAGACTGCAATGGAAGCCGATCCCAGCAGTGGCTTCTTCAAAATTTCACCCTTCCAGAAATATTCTGAGAACAAATTTACAAAAAAAAGAAAAGAAAGAAAAAAAAAAGGATTGACTGGGCTACCTCAGCGTACATTTCTGGCACATTCTTAAGTAGCAAAAAAGGAAAAGTGCTTTCCTCCTCTGCAGGATATAAGGTATATCAGCCATTAAAACTCAGGCCTCTCTAGCTTTTCACTAGTTGTGAACCAGCCTTCCTGTCCAAGGACGTGAAACTGCATAGTCGTGAGACTGTGCACACTGATGTTTACAAGATGGAAAGAGTCTTTCATCAAGAGACATGGGAAAGAATATTCAGATAGCAAAACTTAATCAACAAAATGTGCTTTTTGAAGAACTGCACCTTTTATGATTTGCTTGCACATCAGTAATTTCTGCTGAATGTGCTGTCATAATGAAGATATTTCCAAGATTTTTTTTCCTGATTAGAACTGGTAGCCAGTATATTAACTATTGATATACAAATAGATGAAAAAGAACTGAAACTGGATTCACAATCGTGAAAACAACATTTTTAGAACAATTTTAAAAAGCTACATTAAACAGGGTTTAAAGAAAATTACAACAGAACTATGAGAAGTACAATTTGTTATAGTATAGTATCAAATTTCTATATAGATTTTATGCCTCAGTGGGGAAAAATAACTGATTCCAATGACATTCATTTTGTTTTCATCTGTGATAGTCATGGATGCTTTTATTTTTCTTGAGTTGCTGAAAATGAGCTGGGAAAAAAAGCTCTTTGAACATAGTTTTAAATTCTACAACATTTTTTATTTGGTTTGTGGGCTATTGGAATTGTAATTTTTAATTGCCTTCTAAAAATGGAGAATTACCATGATGGTGTCTGGTCTCAACTGAACAAGTTAAATATTTCCGTTGCTCTTGAGTCAAAAAAAAAAATAGAGGTTGGAGGAAAGAGAAAGGGTGACATAATTCTCTTTAGTCCTAGAGTTCAGGAGAATGGGGAAGTCATTGTCTAGGGAGCAATGTACAAATGCCAGGCAACATATACGGCCCATCTCAGATGGCTGTTGGCAGTACTGAAAAGAGAGCAGGTACACTGCTGTGTGTTCAATTGTTCACAGCAGAGGTTCCCAACTGGAGTTAGTTTTGCCCCAACAGTACATCTGGCAATGTCTGAGGACATTTTTAGTTGTCACAACTGTGAAGGAGGGAAGGGTGGTTCTACTTGAATTACAGCTTGAAGATTTGCATGGTGCATTCTTTTGCCAGGCACAGCACAGTGAAGAGTTTGGATTTGCTGCATGTTGATGGGGAAGTCACTGGAAGATGTTGAACAAGAGAGAGAGATAATCTGATTTATTGATAAAAATGAGGCCAAGGATGCTTCTAAACAGCCTACAGTGCACAGGATAATCTCCCAAACAACTATGAATTAGACACCTCCAAATGTCCATAGTGTCTAAGTCAGAAGCCCTAGTTCTTAGTACAAGTATTTCTCAGGTCTTGACAGTAGGCAAAATTCAAGTGTGCCTGAAGAAAAAAGCAAACTGTGATCCATCTTAAAAATAACTAAATTCTTACCCTTAAATACTTTATTAGATTTATACATAATATTATCAGTGAGATCAGGCGCTTGGCCTTTTTGCATTCTCTGCAGAACACTTAAGGTGTTCTTGAATTGCATGATCTCATTGGCCTCCAGCTTCTAAGGGTAACTCTAGACTAGGCTGATATCGATGCTCTGGGGATGCAAGACTCAGAGGAACTTCACTGTTTCCTTGTTTCATGTATTTCCTTTAACACTGTCAATGTTGAACTTACCCTGAAAGTGTGTGTGTATTTATCTATATCTAAATCTATGTCAGTACTGATGTCTATGTATTTGTCTATGTATCTATGTTAACGTGGATTTAATATTTAACTTAGCATGGTTTTATAGTTTATTTTGATATTTGCATTATTATTCTTTTTAAAGTTTTAAGCTCTTGTTTTGGTTGCAAAGTTAATTTTAGAATCATCTTTTAAATTTCCATTGAAAGTAATTTGGATTTTTATCAGAATCATTTTGAATTTCTCAACATCAAGTTGATTCCTTTAGTAATAGAAACCTCCTACATAAAAAGTAATAATATATTTTAATATTTATTCCTTTTTCCACTAAAGAATTTTCAGAAATATCTTTGTTTGGTTATCCTTAAAATGTGTATGAGTAAAAACTTTAATGGTCATAAATATGATATTGTATATAATGGATTATTATTGATTTATAGTAATGCTGTTATTTTAGTATACTTATTTTGAATCCATTAGGAAACTTTCTGATTAGTTCTAATAATTGTCAAATGATGATCATGAACTATGACTGTGCTCCTGTGTGTGTGTGTGTGTGTGTGTGTGTGTGTGTGGTGTGTGTGTTTGTGTGTCCATGTCCATTATGGGTGTTTGGAGTTATCCCAGACCCCTACTTGAGTGTTTGTTTTTCGCCCTATTTTAGGGGTCCTGCCAAGTTAGATTCTCTGAAGTAAATACCACAGCCAAGAGATAACCTGAAGACAGGGGAAGAAGTGATCCAGCTGTCTCAGCTGTTCCATAGGTTTTTATTTAATTTATGACCCCAATGGTCTCGTCTCGCTCTGCTCGCTGTGTGAATCCGGAGCTTGCAGCTCCTTCTTAGAGAGGAGTATTCCCTAAAACATATCTTTCTCACACCTAGTGTGCATTGAAGTTTTCTCTGTTTTGGATTTTCCATCATTCTGTTCCCATCTGCTTTCTATTTCCTTAAAATTTTTTGTCTAGTGATTATGTTTTTCTTTGTTTCTGATGCTGATTTCTCCTTTAAAAAGATCTTTTTCATATTTTAAAATTGAGTTTGGGAAGGAACAAGAAGTGGACATATGTGTTTAGTCTATCACTTTGAACAGGAAGCATTCTGAGCTCTGCTAAGTAATAGCAATTGTTACTACTATATTCAACTCTTGCGTTTTCCTTCTGCTGTTGATGAATTTTAGAGATTTTAAAAATTGTTTAGCATATGGTGTGAATACAGTATTGGTTAAAAAATTTCCTTTAGTTGTTTCTAAATCTTTAAACGACTATGTCTGAACAATGAACTTACTTGAATATTGAAAGTTTTTTTTAAAGCGATCTTTTTGGTGGCTCATTCAACATGGTCAGTTTGGAATTCAATCACTAAGTAAACTGACAAAGGATTAATCTGTGAACCCTCAAGAATAGGGACAGTGCTAGGGGATCAACTGTCTGCTGCTTAAGTACTCAAATGGACCATTAAATAGGATCATGAAAAGACTGTTGGATTGGGAGTTTGGAGACGTATAATTGGGTTTCCCTTTGGCACTTATAGTTGTGGGACCTTGTGCAAGTCCCTTCAAATTTCTGAACCTCAGTTTTCTCATCTGCAAATGGAAATGATTGCATCTGCGTTTCCCTGTCTCACAGGATTCTTATGACAATCAGATAAGAGAATGGGAAGGCCCTTTAAGAAGCCAAAGTTAGGTAAATGTAAGTTAGTATTAAATACTCTTATACCTTATCAATGACTGTCCTCAAAGATTAGATTTGAAAAATCAATAGAATTCTTGACTTCCTTAGCGAGGACTCTTCAAATTTAAATATTTGTTTTTTTATTATTAAAATAAGACTTTATTGTATGAGAAAAAGACAAACAGAAGAATAAGTTCTTTGTTTAATAAAAGAGCAATTTATATTAGATCTGATGAAAAGCACAGGTTTGTTTTCATTAGTGCTTCATAATTATGCTTCCCAAAAGGAACCAATTTGGAGATGTTTTCATAGAAACATCTGGATATTGGATTGGACATGTTTAAAATGTGACTTGTCTAAGTATACTTAATTAATTTTGATTAGGTAAGCTTTTTCTCTAGAATAGATATTTAGGACTTACTTTCTCTTGATTAGTTCCTTACAGCTAGTGTCACCTGAAGAAACTCAGTCTTTTAATTAGAATGCCTAATTAGGCAGCCTGTGTGAATCAGTCTTCAGTGTGAGAATTCTTCCAGGCAGGGAATTGTAAAAGAAAATTTTTGAAGCCAGGCCATGAAAACTCAGGATTCATTTCTTCCCAGCCAATTTGCCAGGGAAAATAACCTTGAGGTATTTTCCTTTTTTCCAGTGGCTAAAACTCTAGAAGTTTTAAAACTGATCTTATTGTTCTAAACAATCAGTTATCAAACTCTGGGATGATAAATAGATGGCATATATCCACATTCAGATGTCAAAAAAGAGATTAGGAATGCAAATTAATTTAAAACAACTTACTGTACTTTTCAGTGACATAAGACTCAGTATTTTTTGTAATACCTTCAATGTATTGAGACAATGTTTTAAAATAGAGTCCAGATGTAAAGATCAGTTTACTCACTATTTGGAAAGTATACAATAATATTCTTTCCTTTCCAGCTTTCCTTTCTGTGTCTCTGGTCTTCCTTGCAAAATTTCTTAGTAGAAATGTTTGTACTCAGTGTATCAAATTTCTCTTTTCCCATTCTCTCTTGAAGCTACTTAATGTGAACTAGTGTAGAGCAATGGGTCATGTGTCACTGTTAGATTCTTTTGGGCAGATAACCGTAGCCATCAGGAGAGGCAGGTGGAGGTGGGCTATCTCTCATCACCTCACAGGCTATAGGGAGAGCAAGTCTCAGAGAACATTCTGAAACTTGTGCAAATTCTATTTATAGCAACCAGGGACAAAAAAGTCCAAAAATTAGATTTTTGTCTTTTAGGTGTTTTGGACATGACTTGTTTATGAATATCAATAAGGCAAGCGTGATAACCAAACAACCAAATTCCCCTGAGTTCAAAACAAAGATCCAGTTAGAGATGGATAGGTGTCATTGTGAGGTGTGCAGGCTATATCAGACTTGTATACCATCTTACTTTACTGCAACATAGATATGAAATATTTTAAGCAATATACATTAGCATAATTATCACTACTTTTACTTATGAAAATCCATTCAAACCTGCATAATGATTCTAGGCAAGATCTCTGGTATTAATTAGAGGTTTAAACAATGAAAATGAGGTATTAGCTTTCTTTGTATTGTGAGCTTTATAGTTTTAGCTGTACTAGAAACACCTGGAGTATTTGTTAAAACTTGGATTGCTGGACCCCCTGCCAAAATTTCTGATTCAGTAAGTATGGGTGAGGTCTGCGAATTTGCATTTCTAATAATTTGCCAAGTGTTATGATTTAGATTTAAAATGTACCCCCAAAGCCTCATGAGTTGAGAAGTTGATTGGATCATGGGAGCACTACACTCATCAATGGATTTACCCATCAATGAGTTCAGTAGCTGAATGTACCATTAAGAGGTGGGGCCTGGTTGGAGGTGGGCCACTGGGGGCATGGCCTAGAAGGGTGTATTCTTTTTTCTTTTCACTTTACCATTTATTATCACAGCTTTAGTAATAATTCATTTATTCCTTCATGAAGCTGGATCTAATACCACAGGCATCAACTCAGATAAAATTCCATTTTATCCATACCATACACTTCAAGATATCTTAGGTGTTCTCATTGTGAACTGTATTAATTTTGGTTTTATTCTCTCCAGAGTTTTTAGAAGACCCAGATAATTACATACCTGCATGCCCACTTAACACTCTTCCACATATTAAACCAGAATATTTCATATCTGTATATGCAGTTCTATGTTCCATCCCCAATAAACTTGGAGGGGTTCAAGCACTAATAGTTTCTTTCCTCACATTAGCTATCATTCCTACCCGTCACTCATCAAAACATTAAAACATGACATTGTGTCCTTCAAGTCAATGCCTATCTGAATTCTAGTAGCAAATTTACTTTCGGTGACATGGATGGGAAGCCAGCCAGTAGAATGTCCTTTTACCATTATTGGTCAGCTGGCATCGATCTTATATTTTTCTATTATTATAATCTTTATGCCATCAATGAGGCTACTAGAAAATAAACTACTAAGATGCCAAGTCTTTGTAGTGTAAGTATTACTCAGGTCTTGTAAACCAAAAATGGAGAATTAATTTCCCTGGGACATCAAAATTAAGGCAGAAGCTTACAGCTCCACCACTTGCACCCAAAGCTAAAATTCTAATTAAGCTACTCCCCCACCAATATTGTATTCATATATTTTACATTTTACAAGCTTAATTCATGCTGTTATCTATCTTATGTACTTTGTGCATTAATTCAGTGCCCCATTACAATGTAACAAGTATTATACATTATACTACTTAAAACATGCTGTACATAGGATGTATAATCAACATTAAAATAACCCCATGTTTATAAGCAAGTACATAGAACAATGATAATACATAACCCATCAACTTTATCCACTCTATAATTCAAAACCATACAAAGATGATAAACCCAAGTAACTTATTAATTATTAATAAGGACATGCATCTTATTAATCAGGCACTGGAAGGAAGGGAAACAGGTGGCTCAGAAGTCCATAGCACTGTGGGGAAGGAAGTCCTTGTGGCCAGTGTGTTGACCTGCTTTGTCTGCATGGCCTAGCTGCCGTGGGTTGAGCATCTTTCCCTTCACCTCGGCCCTCTGCCATCTTGTTTCTGCCTTGGAGCCAATGGACCAAGGACTGAAGCCATGAGCCAAATAAACTTCTCCTTTAAATTGAGGGTATTGGGTATTTTCTTTCCAGTGGTGGGAAAGTGATGAAGATATCAAGTAATGCAGTTTCTGATCTTTCTTTCAGAACCCTTGATATTAAGGTTAGAAGTCTGTTTAAGTTCAGTACTTGTTCTTGAGTTAATTTTGATAAATTTAGAAAGTGTTATATTTTATTATCTCTTTGAAATCTTAATTCATTAATTGTTGCTTATGATCTTTTCTAATGTACATATTTAAGATTATAATTATCCATTTAAGCATTATTTTGTCTAAATCATGGAAATCTGATATGTAGGATTCTGTACAGTTTCTAATTTTCAATATGATTTCTCTTCTCAATAAATTATTATAATTATGCTTTTTTATATTCTAATGTTATTTTGTACAGATTTTTCACCTTTGACTTCTAACTTTGTTGTAGTGCTGTCAGAGAATACTGCTTGGATCATATCAGTTCTATAGTGCTAGATGACACTTTTGTTGTGATATAAGACATGATTAATTACTAAGATTTCCATGTGATCTTAGAACTGTTTTCAGATATCCAGATATCTGCCCCTCCACTTAGGTCATCTCCTGTCCATGTTTAGTGGTTTTAGACCAGTGGCTCTCACATTTAACTGTGCATCACCATCCCTCTGAGGGCTTGTTAAAACCTACAGTGCTGGCCCTACTACCAGAGTTTTGGGGTCAATCAGGTGCATTCCAGGAGTTTTGCTTCTAGATGATTTGAATCTGCTGGTCTAGGGCATAATGCCTTGTGTGTTTCTTGTAATGTTTTTTTTTTTGACTTGGGAACCCATTTATGATCTCTTGTGTCCCTAACACCTCCACCGGGAGTTGTTGCACTTAAAAAACAGAGCTCTGTTCTGTAATTGGTTCCAACTTCTGATTGTTCTATTTTCATTTGTTAGACCTTGAGCTATGGCTCTACTGATCACTTCATCCTGGGTCAGTGATATTCGCCCCTTATTTTACAACAGAAAGTCTAAAGGAAATTTTCAAACATACATTCATGAACTTCCCATAAAGATTCTAGAGTATGGTTTTCCACTTTTAAATACTTTAGAGTTTAATAAATAGTCAGGAACAATATCTACTAACATAATGGGCTGGCAGTAAAGGTTTGCCCCTACACTTTCAGTTCTTTCTATACTATTACTTCACTTAGTTGAGTATGTGTTAATTTGAGACCATGCATGTATCTCCAAGTGGAAGCCTTTAGCACAACAAAGCAGATACTGACTCAAGAGACAGGCTGAGGATGTATATATACCTGGAATTACAAAAATAGAAATGAACACTGAAGCTATTTGAATGATAAACTGTAGGGTAAAGGTTGAAGAAGAAGAAAAGAGGGTCAAAGACGAAGCTCTGGGAAATACAAACTTGGGTTTTTGGACACAGAAGTAGTACAATGAAGAAACATTTGTGTAGGAGAACCAATGATTCCATGGAGTGATCAATTTAATTCATCATTGTCTTAGTAAAAGCAACTCTGTTATTTTTGTCAAGTGGCATCATATTCCTATTTGTCCAGATTTAGTTGAGAACCACGTTTGATTTTTTTTTTTCTTATTTTTTCAGGCTCTTTCAGTGCCAGGATTTGGACTTTCTTTTCATACTATTTCTCATTAATCTTTTCCTTCCCAGTATCACTTGTTTAAATCTTTATCTCCTCAAATTTGATTTCTCATAAAGGTCTGCTAATGAGTTTTCTTACCCATTTGAATCTATCTTTTGCCAGATACACTTTCCTAAAATGTCACTTTGATTTATTTATTTCTTGCTTCCAAATTTCAGTGTCTTTGTTGTTGTTGTTATGGTGATTATCAATAAGATATACCAGCCAATCTTTCCAATCTTTTGTCTCTGTACTCCAAGCAAACTATGAATCTTCTCGCCTTTTTGCTTTTTCTCCAAACTTTCTCCACCACTCTCCTTTAGCAGTGAGTATAATCTCATCCGTCCTTCAAGATGTAGATAACCCTTTCTTCTTTTGGGCCTCATTTAGGTTTGTACTTTGAAGCCAAAATGTCTGGATCAAATCTCAGATCTTCAGTTTAGGTGTGTGACATTAGGTCATTTAACTTTTCTAAGTTTCAATGTCTTTATCTTCTGTACATGAGGACAATATTGCCTATCTTATTTATCTATTTTAGACAGGTTCTCGCTATGTAGTTCAGGCTGGCCTTGAATTCACTATGTAGCCCAGGGTGGCCTTGAACTTGTGGCAGTCCTCCTGTCTCAGCTTCCTGAGTGCTGGGATTACAGGCATGTGACACCATGCCCAGCTAGTATTGCCTATCTTGTAGGTTGCTGTAAAAAGTCAATGAGTTAATGCTAGCCTGTGGCACATAATAAACACTTTATAGGTGTTAAATATAATGGTTGTGATGATGCTGATGACATAGATGTTCCCTGCTCATCTTATACCCTTTTCTTAGTTTAATGTTTATTGACTAAATTTTTCATGTAGTAACTTATTTATTAAGTAAGGCAGAAGACTTTTCTTCTGCTGGTAATTATCTCTTAAACTACTATTATCTTGTTCCCTAGTTGTTAAATTTCTTTGTTAGGATAAAAGAAAAGATACTGTGTGATACTGAAAGATTTAAAGGGCCTAAGAACATCCTGCTCATGTTTGTGGATTGAAGTGAGACAGAGAGTGGTCATCAAAAGAAAAGTCAAGAAATCTGGTTAAAAAATTACAACCAAGTACATTTGACATTTTCTTAAGATAAAATTACCCTAAGTAGATGTAGTTGCATGTGCATTTGAAAAAATAAACACCAACCAAAATCCCACTCCTATTATTATTTTTAGTGATTTGGATTTTGCCATAAAGAAAGAAAGAACTGAAACATATTCTCATACTTTACAAATAAACACATTCCATGATATACCTCTTTGACTGGAACATATAATTTCTTTGCCTTAGGAGGAAGAAAGGTTTTCTTTCGTCTTTGAGAAATAATACTCTTTCTGGCTGCAATTTAAAAATAACAATCAGTTTATAGGACACTGAAAAAGCTGTCTGTACTTACAGCTGCCAGGATTTGGCTAGAACAAAGAAAAAGGTATCAAGAAGCTATGGCTGCCAAGAACTAACGATTCTGATATTAATTGACATGTCTGGGCTAAATTGTTTTTAGAGACAGTGGTTAGAGTAACAAAGAAGTAATAATTATTTACTCCAAAAAAACTACATGCCCAGTCTTGGCAGTCTTATGATGAATAAAATGATGAATAAATACATTAAATTTAAATAGCATATAAAACACTATTCATTACATATAGGAAAAATTCTTTAAGTGATTAGGCCAAAGCAAGCAAAAAAATTTCAGTAATAAATTTCTACAAATTTAAGTCAGGTAGGGCCAATCATCATGCCTTGTTTATGGCCGTAAATAAAGCACCCAAACTTACCTGACATTAATTTTCTTCTCGAAAATAACAATAATAGGCTTTCCTCAGAGAAAAATCTATTGGGCCTCAGTTTAACTAGCTACAAAATTAGAGTTGAATTCAGTAATCTCTAAGAAACATTTCTGCTCTAAGTCTTCCATGAGCTTTCTCCTGTATTTTATTTGGTGTCTACATTTCTTTACAGGCTTCTAAGAAGGCATTTTTTCTTTTTCCTTTCCTTTTGCTCTCTTCCTTCTCTGCTTCTCTCCTTGCCTGACTTCCTTCTCTTCCTTTAGAACTCATTGTAACCTTGATTAAAACACATACCTCTACACAAACACTCTGTGTATCAATACTGTATCAACTAAGTCTTTACTTTTTTTAACACTTTATCAGAATAGAATTAATAGTTTTCTGTTTCTTTTAATTTCTTTCCTTCTCTCCATTCTTTCTTTCTTCTCTCCTTTTTGTCTTGTCCCCCCCCATACTCTCTAAATGCATCAATGATCTTCTTTGTTGAAGATCCCATGTTAAGTAATTTCCACATTATTCCATTTAGCTCTCCTCATAATTCTGTTGTTCCCTTCTTCTGTTGTTCCTCAGTGAAGAATTCAAGGCTGCAAGTTTCATAACTCGCTCCCATCACAGAACCAGTGAGGTGAGAAGAGACATCCAATTGAGTCAAATTCTGATTCCATCCTCTAGATTCCTATGGACGTGACTGCTTTTCTGTCTGTTTCTGTAGTGAATCACCCATAGAAGATCCTTTTCCATTCTTTATCTGGCTGTGGCAGCTATAATCACAAAGCTTTAAAACCTCATGTGAATGTAATTATTCCCATTTACATATGTTATGAACATGATATATATTCTATAATTAGTCCCTATTTTTAAAAACACTAAGAGACCTGTTGAGTTTCCAGAATTCCTGGCTTCTCTGTAAGTTGTTTTCCTATCTTTGAGTTCTGCTTTTAAAGCAGGGTTTTCAGCAATTTTCAATCATTTCTTTCTAAAATTTACCTTTTCCCTGAATGTCTGTTTGTGTTGCCTTCCCATGTCCTTCATAAGTGTTGGATGGCTCCTCTGCATTGATATGTGCATTCCCTCGTTTTGGTTTTTGGTTCTACTTCTAAATGTTTTTCTTAACTGTTTCTTGTGTGCCAGTGTTGCACACAACACTATCATTTCACAGAAGTACTGACTTAATTACCCTTTCTTCTGACTTTAAAATGGAACCAAACTCACAATACCTACAAAGGCTTTGGACTGTAATAAAATATCAAAGCTACTTTAAAATCCCCTGACACTAATTTTTTGAATTCTTGCTTATTTATGAAGATAGGGACAGTATCTTGTATCTCTTAGGAGATTTGAAGATACAAACCAATTTTACAGGACGCTACTTCCTTAAGAAGTAAAATGTAAGCTGTGCCTGGTTGCACACGTCTGTAATCACAACCCTCTGGTAGGCCAAGGTGGTAGGATCTCAAGATTGAGCCCAGCCTGGAACCCTATCTCAAAATAATAAAAAAAAGGGCTGAGGATGTAGCTCAGTATGAAGGGGACTGAACCCAGGCCCTTCATACAGAAAAAGAAGAAGGAGGAGGAGGAGCAACTCTTTCCACAAGACCCCAAGATAAGTTATTGTTCAATGTGGTACTGAATAGTTTTTGGAAAATTTATTACCAGAAACAAAGGTTTTTTTCTCTTGAAGCATTTGTGTGCTGTGCCCCACCCCCACCCCCCGCTGCCATTATATAACTTGCTGTGTTTTCTTTTGGGCCTTGACTGCCAAGAAGCTTGAGGCCAAGCATATAGCTCAATTACAGTAACTGTGTTATCCTTTGTGGTTAGGATATTTGTTTCTTTCTTCTTTTCTGGTTCAAATTTCTATTTCAACAATATTATTTTAGACCTGAATTTAACAGAAACATATCAAAATTTGTTCTCCTTCTTTTTAAATAGGCAAGTTGTAATGATAAATAACAATGGATTTCTGTGCATAAAATAAAATTCATTTTTGGTTTTCCTTCAGTCAAAAATTATCTTCCAGGTTCTACTTCTAGCAGTAAACTAGACTTTGGTTTAATTCTACATGAAAACACACACATGTACACATACATTGTACATCGACTTTGCAACCAAATCTTTAATTTCTTTCCCTTTATCAGAAAGGAAGTATTGTTTTTTCTTTTTGGTTCTCTAATTAGCCATGGCCGGTGACTTTCCAAATGGTTTTCTTCAGAGTCCAGAGTGCTAACTACTGCATGATGGAACCTGCCTCCAAATGGTTTTCTTTATTTTTTTTTATTATTTTTTTTAAATTTTTTTTTAATGGTTTTCTTTAGAATTGAAGGGTTCCACTCATTTTTGCTTCATTTCCTAACGGTTAACATATGAGGGGCCAGGGTGCGGGTGGGTGAGGACAAGATGCCACTTTTCATGGTTCCCTACATCCATTTTGGTTTGGACCATTCAGGTCATAGTTTTTATAACAATCTGTCATTTACTTATCCTAACAATTTGTGTTTTTAAATAAATTACAGTATTTAGCCTAGTGAATCCCAAGTTTATAGCCTGCTAAAGTTCTCTAGGTCTTTGTCAGTACTCATAAAGAAAAGTATATTTATATATATTTTATAAGTATTATATCATATATTATATATAGGCTCTTTAGGAAAAACTCATAACTAGCATCATAATTGATAGGGAGAAACAGAAAGCTTTTTCTTTAGGGTCTGGTACCCACTCTTATCCACTCTGTTAAGGATGTCCATTCTCACCATTTCTATTAACCTAGTACTAGAAATGCTATTATGACCAATCAGACAAGAAAAAGAAGTAAAATATTCAAATAAAAAGAAATATCCAAATAGGAAAAGAAGTAAAATTATCTCTATTTACAGATGATGTGATCCTATATGTAGAAAACTTCAAAACTATACCATAAAGCACTTAGAACCAAGTAATGAACTTAGTAAAGTTACAGCATAGAAAACCAACATACAAAAGCCATGACATTTTTGTAAATAAATAACAATATAGTTGAAAAAAAATAAATCTCATTTATATAGTATAAAACACTTGGAAATAAATTTAACCAAGGAGATGAAAAACATGTACACTAAGAACTACAAAATATTGATCAAGGAGCTTGAAGAAGACATAAAAAATAGAAAGATATTTCATGCTCATAGATTGGAAGAATTAATATTGCTAGAATGTTCATACTACCCAAAGCAATATACAGGTTCAGCACAATCCGTATTGACATCCTAGTGGGATTCTTTATAGAAATAGGAAAAAAATTTATAGAGGATGACAGGAGACCCCATATAGCTGAGTAATTCTGAAAAGAAAAAGTACTTATTCAAAATGTCTTTATGAGTAACCTTGCTTTGTATTTTGGAATACCTTTCCCATCTAGCCTATCATTACCATTTAACTATAGTATTTGGGTCATTCCCATAAAACATCACAACATTGAATTAAACGTACCAGTCAACGAGCCTACCTCATGAAAAGTGACTGCCATGTATTAGACATTCTGAATTTGAGTCAAGAGTGGCACTTTCTCTCAAAGTCTTGCATCCTAAGGCTACATATCATGAGAGTTCACAGGACCCTGACTTTGTCTTTATTCCTGAGAAGTGGATAGTCCCTCTCCACCCTATCTAGAGCAGTGATCCCTGAGTGTGAATCAAAGGCTCTTTCTTTTTTGAGCAGACTATAGAGTACTTCACTTTTCTTGACATGGGTAATTGTAAATATTGATTATCTGTGATGGGTTTGTCTTAGACAAGAAAAGTGTTTGCTTCTAGAAGGAAAGATTCTGTGCTTCCACAGAAACCTGAACTTGCCCATCATGATAAATCCAATACCCAGGCCTCGTCCTTTCCTGACTCTTTTCCTTTCCTGAGTTTTCTTTACTTCAGTATCTGGAGCACCTTGCTCCTTTTCCCACCCCAGCTCACAATATTTGGAGCAGAAGTAGTCCAATTATATGAATTATAGTCTAGGCTTAGAAATCCCAGTCCTACAAAAGTAGGAATGTAGGTATATGTCAAATTATGAAACGGGATTGAAAGACTGGAGTTACAGTTCTAGTTCTGACAAAAGTTATAAGCCTGTGAGTGGGAATTAGCTCTACCCCACCCTGAGACCAGAGGCACAAACTCTCTTGTTCTGGGAAGTCAACACTCGCTCTGCCTTGGGCCATGGGACAAGGAGGGCAGCCTGTGAGAGGAGCCAGTGGCATGGAACAGAGGAAGCTATGCAAAATCCAGGAGGGGCCAACTATACACAGCATTGGGAGCAACGTTAGGCTGCTTCTGTCTGAGGATGCCACAGCAAATGGGAGGACAATGCAGAGACAAATAGGGTAAGGAGACATGGGAAAGCCATTCAGAAAGCTCCTGGCTAAAGACTGGCCCCAGCCCCCACATCTGGAGGCCAAGATCAGCCCCGCACCCAGCACTAATCCTACTGCAGACTAGGGTTCCAATATAAACCCTTGAGTCAAGGGGAACTTGGAGTGAAGTATTTCAAGTCCTGAAAGAAAACAACTTACAAGATTTATGTACCCTGCAAAACTATCTTTCAGAATCAATGGCGAAGTAAGATACTTCCATGAAAAAGAACAACTGGAGAAACTCATGAGCAACAAACCAGATCTTTTAGAAAGAGATAATGAAGACCACAATTCCAAAAACACCAATAGAAAGAAGCCACCAGACAAGGCAAGCAACTAAACAGAGGGGAAAGACACGGAATCAACAACAGGAAAATAATATGACAAGGATAAGTCAATACACATCAGTTATTACCATGTAAATGGTTATAACCAATGTAAATGGGCTCAATTTACCCAATCAAAAGAAACAGACTGGCAGAATGGATCAAGAAACAAGATCCAACAATTTGCTGCATACAGGAAACACATTTAACTCAAAAAACACAATTAACTGAAAGTCAAAGGATGGAAAACAATATTTCATGTGACAGGAACTCAGAAAAAAACAAGGGTAGCTATTTTATTTGCAGACAAAGTGAACTTCAAGCCAAGTCTGATCAAAAGAGACAAAAAGTCACTACATACTTGTTAAGGGAAAACTCTAAGAAGAAGAGATAACAATCATAAATATATATGCACCAAATACTGGCTCACCCACCTTTATAAAACAAATATTAATGGACATGAAAAATCAGGTAAGCACTAATACAATTTTAGTCGGGGACCTCAATACACCACTGCCACAAATAGACAGATCAACTAGACAAAAAATCAACAAATATCAAAAACGAACCAAACCTGTGAACAAATGGACTTAGTAGATACCTACAGAGTGTTCCACCCCACAACATTAGAATACACTTCTAAGCTGCTCATGTTATGTTCTTCAAAATAGACCACATACTAGCTCATAGAACATGTTTTGGTTAGTGCAAAGGAATGAAATTATTCCAAGAATATTATCAGACCATAGTGCAATGAAATTGGAGATCAAGGGCAAAAGAAACCACAAAAACTTCATAAATACATGGAAATTAATACCCTCCTGAACAACCAATGGGTCATAGATGAAATTAAAGAAGAAATTAGACAGTTTCTACAATTAAGTAATAATGCCAATGCAATATACTTGAACTTATGGGACACAATGAATACAGTGGAAAAATTTATATCAGTGAATTTCAACATCAGAAAAACAGAGCTCAAACAACATAATATTTAACCTTGAGGTTCTAGAAAAAGCAGGCTAAAGCTCATATGAAGGAGAAAGTTATAAAGATTAGAGCAGAAATTAATGCATTTGAGACTAAGAAAACAATACAAAGAATCAATGAATCAGAGTTGGTTCTTTGAAAGGTTAAATAAGATTGGTAAACTCTTAGTCAACCATATCAAAAGAAGGAAAGAAAAGATGCAAATCCATGCAATTAGGAAGGAGAAGAGTGAAATCCCATGGATCATGCAGAGATTCAGGTCATCGACACTTGTTTCAAGAATCCTTTTTCTAAGAAGACGGAAAACATGGAAGGGACAGATTCCTAGATACCTATGAATTACCAAAGCTGAATCAAGAAGATATAAAAATTCTAAATAACCCAGTATCAGTCAATGAAATTAAAGAGGTAATTAAAAATCTACCAACAAAGAAAAGATGCCCAGGCTCTGACATATTCACTACTGAATTCTATAAGAAATTTAGAGAAGATCTAATGCTATTACTTCTCAAACTGTCTAATGAAATCAAAAGGGAAGCAATACTCCCAAACTCATTCCTGGAAGCAAGTATTACCCTGATTCCAAAACCAGAGAAGGATCCAACCTAAAAAGAGACTACAGGCCAGACTCCCTCATGAACATCGATGCAAAAATCCTCAATATGATACTGGCAAACAGAATGCAGCAAATCATCAAGAAGATTATGCACCACAACCAAGTGAGATTCATCCCACAAATTCAGGGATGGTCCAACACATGCAAATCAATAAATGTAATAAACTGTGTTAACAGAGCAAAGGACAAAAATTACATGATCATCTCAATAGATGCAGAAAAAGCCTTTGACAAAGTTCAACATCAATTCATGATAAAAAAACTTTCAGAAAATTGGAATAGATGGTCTTTATCTCAACCTGATAAAAGCCATCTATGACCAACCAACAGCCCACATCATATTAAATGGTCAAAAACTGAAAACTTTCACTCTAAAATCAGGATCAAGACAAAGTTATCCACTATCACCTCTCCTGTTCAATATAGTTCTGGAAACATTAGCTGGAATAATTAGACAAAAGAAAGAAATAAAAGGATTAAAGATAGGAAAGGAAGAAGTTAAACTATCACTGTTTGCAAATGTCGTGATACTCTACATAGAAGACCCCAAAATCTGCACCAAAAGACTTTTTAGATTTAATAACCAAATTCAGTCATGTGGCTGGATACAAAGTTGACACTCAAAAATCAGTAGCATTCCTGTACATAAATAACAAACTTACTGAGAGAGAAATTAGGGAAACCATGTCTTTCACAATTGCATTGAAATAATGAAATACTTAGGAATCAATCTAACGAAGGAAGTAAAAGGTCTTTACATTGCAAACTACAGTACTCTGAAAAAGGAGCTGGAAGAGGATATCAGAAAGTGGAAAGACATCCCTTGTTCTTGGGTAGAAAGAACCCACATAGTAGAAATGGCCATACTTCCAAAATTGTTATACAGATTTAATGCAATCCTGTTGAAAATACCACTAACATACCTCACAGAACTAGAGAAAACATTCCTAAAATTCATTTGGAACCAGAAGAGACCTAGAATAGCAAAAACAATTTTAGGCAACAAAGGCAAGGTGGAGAGCATCACAATCTCTGACTTGAAATTATACTATAGAACTACTGTGATAAAAACAGCATGGTACTGGCAACAAACAACAAACAGACCCGAGGATCAATGGAACAGCATAGAAGATGCACAACAACTCCAAACACACTCAGCCACCTTATCTCTGACAAAGGGGCTAAACACTTTCACTGGAAGAAAGATAGCCTCTTTAATAAGCGGTACTGGATAAACTGGCTTTTCATATGCTGAAGACTAAAACCAGACCCATGTCTCTTACCATGCACTAAACTAAAATAAAAATAGACAAAATATCTAAATATTAAAACAGAAACACTCCATACTTCCACCAAAAATGCCTTATATGAATGGAGAAGATACAATGCTTTCTTCCTAAGGTGGGGAACAATGGCAGATATGCTTACTCTTCATCTGTCCATTAAACTTTGAAACTAGGCCCAAACCAGAATAGTCTGGCAATAAAATGACACAATTAGGATAGGATTGGCAAGGTAGAAGTAAAATCTTTATATGTAGATGAAATGATCATCTAAGAGAAAATACTAAGAAATCTCTAGGAGCCCCTAGAACTTATTTTTGAATTTAGCAGGATTAGAAAACACAAGGTATATATAAAAATTCAGGTCTATGTATACTTGCTATAAATGAAGGATTGGATATTGAAATTTAAAAGTTATGTAGGAGTACAAAGGACCTAGAAAAATAAAAAGAAAAAAAACCAGTGTTGGAAGACATTTAATACCTAATTTTAAGACTTCCTCTAAAGCTACGGTAATCAAGGCAGTGTTGGTGTAAGGAAAGACATATAGATCATTGGAATAAAATAGAGAATCTAAAATAGAACCACACATATTTGGTCCACTGAATTTTGAAAGATTATTTAATATTAACATTTTATAGAACATAAACTCAATTCAAGGGCAGAGGAAAAGATAGTGTTTTCATCAAATGGAAAAAAAATTATAAATGGGATTCCATCAAAATTTAGAACTTTAAATGGCATCGTTAAGAAAATGGAAAGTAGCCCTTAAACAGACCATATTTATAATGCATTATAACCTATGACCAGAATATATAAAGAACTCTTACAGCTCATTAATAGACAACCCAATTAAAAAGTAGACACAAGAATGGAGTACATGGCTTATCTGTTGAGAAGGTTCTCTTCTACTTCTAGTCTCCTGATAGCTTTTACCTTGAACAGCTGTAGAATTTAGTCCAAGACTTTTTCTCCAACTACTGACAGGATCATATGGCTTTTTCCTTTCCTCTGTAAAAATGATGACTTATGGGGGTGGATCTTCCAATGCTGAACCAACACTGCCATCTCTATAATAAAACCACTTTCTACATACTGCCAGATCTGACTTCTAATTGTTTTGTTAAACAAATTTTTATCTATGTTCATACTTTTTCTTCTATTATCTTTATCCAGTTTTAGTATTAGCACAATGTTGATTTCCTAAAATGAGAGAAGTGTTCCTTTTTTTTCTGCTTTAAATGTTTGATATAATTTATCAGTTAAAATGTATATGAGCCTGCTGTTTTCATATAGGTAGGTTTTCAACCTAGGAATATCTTTAATAGTTCCTTAATAGGTACTATTCAAATTTTATATTTCCTCCAGAGTCAGTTTCATTAATTTGTCTTCCAAGGTACTTCTTAGAAGTTGTCAAACTTATTTCAAAAAAGATTTTTGTAATATGCTTTCTATATCCTTTTAAATTCTGTAAAATCTGTGGTAATGTCTTCTAGATCTTGATGCTATAATTTTAAAAATGTATAATTGATATTGTGTAACAGGAAGAAAAGGTCTAAAGGTGCAGGGAAAGTGGGAGGGGTAGGGGAAGGGAAAAAAGGGAAAGGAAAAAATATGAGAAGAGGAAAAAAATGGAAACAAAGTCTTTGCAAATAGGGAAGGGTGGAGGGGGTGAAGGGAGGGCAGGGGAAGGGGAAAAAATAAGAACCAAGATACATCAAGTAAAGGTACAGGATCCCAATGATGAATGTAACTGTATTTTATACGTAAAATGTACCAATAAACTTAATGGAAAAAAAATAAAACAGAAACACTAAATCTGTTAGAAGATGGAATAAGTGGAACTCTTGAAGACACATATATAGGCAAACACTTTATGAACAAACCCGGATCACACAGGAAAAATTATAAAGAATCAACAATTGGGATCTCATCTTATTAAAAAGCTTTTGTACAGCAAAAGAAACCACCAACAGAGTAAAGAGACAGCCAACAGAGTAGGAAAAAATTTTTGTTAGCTGTTCCTCAGACAAAACGCTACTATCTAGAATATACAAGGAACTAAAAAAATTCGGATCCCCCAAATTTAAAGACTCAATCCAAAAATGGGTGTCTGAGATTGTAGGGTGCAATGCTACATAATTTTAGAGAAAAGTCATTTGATTAGGCCTAGTTCTCCTGCCTACAGGCCAGCTATGGGATTTGGAGACATATTTCCATTTTGGCCCCTGGTCACAACTGAGACCTCAATGATCCAGTGATGCTTTGATTCTCCAGGACAAGGTTACACCAGCTGAAGACATCCTGGGAGGAACAAAATCTTCATCTGCATAATTCCTCATTGATCTAGGTATTCTGCCACTCCCCAGGCATCTGTTACATTTGTTTCTCTTGATTTACTGAATAAAAGGTGCAGTAAGATGGGGGCTTTCATCTTTGCTGCCCAGAGAAGCACTGATCAGGCCCAAAGCTCAGCTTCTTCTCCAAATCTCATTTTTCTACCTTTCCTGTGTAAAAAAGTTAATTTGCCTTGTGCTGCCGTGGCTCGCAGGAGACTAGGAGTTACCGCAGAGGTTCTAGTAACATCCTCTTTCCCTGTTCCCTACATGAGATAAATACACACTTCTCAGATGAAGAAGTACAAATGGCAAACAAATATATATATATATGTAATGAGTAAGGGCCAGCAATGTGGCTCAGCGGCACCATACCTGCCTGGTAAGCTCAAGGTCCTGGGTTTAATCCTTGGGTTCCCCCCCTAAAAAGGAAACAAAATACATGAAATATATGAAAAATGTTCAACATCACTGGTCATTCAGAGATGCAAATTAAGACAACACTGAGATCCCATCTCACTCCAGGAAGAATGGCTGCTATCAAGAAATCAACCAATAACAAGTGGTGGTGGAGCTGTGGGGAGAAAGGAACCCTTCTCCATTGTTGCTGGGAGTGTAGACTGGTGCAACCACTGTGGAAATCAGTTTAGCAATTCCTCAAAAATAGCATTAGAGGTTCCATTTGACCCAGGGATTCCCCTTCTCAGTATCTTCCCAAAAGAATTAAAAACATCATACCACAGTGATATATGCACACCCATGTTCACAGTAGCACAATTTGTAATAGCTAAATCTTAGAAACAACCCAAATACCCATCATGACTGATGGATAAAGAAGATGTGATTTTAAAATATACAATGGAACACTACTCAGCCATAAAGAAGGACAAGGTTGAGACATGAGTTAGACACATATGTGTAAATATATCATTGTTTTTCTGGTGTGAGAAACTGAAAGTGGAAATAAGTACCAAAATGTATAATAGATATTGTGAAATAGGAAGAAAATGTTCAAATGGGATCAGGCACAGTGGAGAGGGGAGAGGAAAGGAAAAAAGGGAACGGAAAAAAATGAGCAAAAGAAGATAAAATGGAAACAAAACTCTTATAAGTAAGAGGGGGAAGAGGGGTTGAAGGGAGGGGTTGGGAATGGGAAAAATATGAATCAAGATATATCATGTACAAGTACAAATTCCACAGGATGAATGTGATCATTATGTATATCTAAATTGTACCAATAAACTTAATTAATGATAAAAAAGTTACTAACCTGTGTGACTTTAGGAAAGTTATTTAAACTCTGAGACTACCTTCATCTGTAAAATGAGCAAAATTGAATCTACTTATCAGTGTCTCTAAGAATAGAATGTGGAAATATGTAGGGAAGAGCTTTAAACATGACATTCTTTGTTGTCATATGTGCTGTGGGGATAGTTGTGGTTTATTACTCTACATTCAAGCAGGGCAGTGACAGAAGCAGAATTAATGGATTTTTCTTGCAAGAATATGCTAACTCAAGGCAAGGTTGGGAGAGTTAGTGCATCCTGGTTCTTGCTACAGTGTCTACTGACTGCTACCACATTCTTTTTTCTCTATTATACTTCTCCAATGATATTTTCTGTCCTGTCCTTAAAGTCTCTTGGGATTGAGACGTGGTGTCACATCTTAGAGAGTCATTGGTCCTTCAGAAGAGCTGAATTAATGGCTTGACTTGGGCCTGTGAAACCACCAATGAAGTAGCACCTTCATTGGAGCTACTTCCTCTCCTTTCATCACAGCCCATTTTAAATACTTCATTTGACTTTTGGTGTGTCCGATGCTGAGAGAAAAAGAAAATTGACACAGTAAACTTTTGTGTGTTTGTGTGTGATTTTTGTATATCCTTTTATTGGTACATTTTTGGTGTACAATATAATAACATTCATCATTGGAGATATGGACCTTTACATACTCTCTTGGTTCTTATTTTTTCCCCCTTCCCCTGCCCTCCCTTCAACCCCTCCATCTCTCCCTATTTACAAAGACTTTGATTCCAT
>NW_004624853.1:6212208-6237593 GCF_000247695.1 Heterocephalus glaber | reverse complement strand
GTTACCTGAGAAATTATTTCTGATTTCATTTTTTCCAGATCCCCTTTTGTTGCCAGTTCAGTGGGTCCAGGTGGTTGAGTGTCAGAGGGTTCCATCTCATTTCCCTTTGGGGTTGCTGCAGGTGATCTGGAAGTCTGGTTTTGAGACTTATTTATTTGTTTTCTCATTTTGACTGGGGCGGGGGGCTGTTAGTACCTGCAGGGATTACCTCCTCTGAGCTGGGAGAGGTGGGACAGGGGCCGGGAGCAGTGGTAGGAATGGTGGCCCAAAAGGCCTTTCCTGTGGGCTGGGAGCAGCGAGAGGGATGGTGGCCGGGAAGCCCCTTCCTCTGGACCAGGAGCAGTGGGATGGCAGCTCAGAAGCCCCTACCTCTGGGCCAGGAGCAGCAGGACTCAGTACCGTGGTCTGGTGGTCTGGTGTCCTCTGTCTTTATAGTGTGGAACCAGGTGGCTGCCTGTCTGCAGTGGGCTGATTCGTCATCTTCCTTGGGACTTGGAACCTCGGTAGGGCGTGCACAGACCTGCCTGTCTGCAGCGGGCTGATTTGGTGTGTTCTGTGTGACTCCAGGATTTATTCATCTTATGACTGAAAGTTTGTATCCTGAGAATAAATCTTAAATATTATTGTGCATGCACACACACACACACACACACACACACTTTCCCATACACACAACCAAACACTGGTAACCATGTGAGGTGAGAAATATGATAATTAACTTGATTGTGGCAATCAGTTCACAATGTTTATGTATGTCAAATCATTATATCATATACCTTAAATATAAATAATTTCTATTTGTCAATTATATCTCAACAAAGCTGAGCAAATTCTTGTCTCTCATAACCCACAAGGATCATAATTTGAAGAATTATTTTTTCCAGTAGGCCATCCCATCCCCCATTTTTTCTATATACCAAACCAGGGTAAATTTAAGCCTGAAAAAACTCTTTTAATACCCCCTTCCCCTTAATCTTACCCCAGCATTGCTTGCTTTTTAGATGCTCAGAGTAGTTAACAAAGATCTCATTTTCCTTCTGAATTTTCCAAGTTGTTATATAACCAGTAGAATGCACAGTCTGTGTCTTAGACAAGCTTTGGAAGGGGGAAGTTTGGGGATAAGATAGAAGCCACAATGGTCTCTACTATGCCCTTGTTTCAAAGCAACCTTAATGTTGACTTCAGGCATTATGGAAGGTTAAGGAGACTTTATGGTGTTCAGCATACTTAGATGGGACAAGTGACAGGAGGCCAACATAGTGAAATCTGCTGTTATTATAAGCATCATTGTCATTATAATCTCGACTACTTTTGCTACTGGATTTTGAGAAAGGTGCAAGAAAGAGAGCTGGAATAGGGGACCTCAAAACCTACCGACCTAAAGCTAAGGATTTCATAACTTCTATCTCCCTGTGATGATTAATTGTGTGTGTCTATTCATCTAAGCCATGGTGCCTAGTTATTTGGTCAAAGATCATTCTGGATCATGTTTTGAAGGTACCTTTTGGATGTCATTAACATTGAAATTAGTAGACTCTGTGTAGAGCAGATTACCCTCTATAATGTGGATGGGGCTTATCCAATCAGCTGACGGACTGAAGAGAAAAGACTGAGGTCCTTTGTGGAAGGAGTGTTGTCTCCAGGCTACCTTTTTTCTCAGGGCCTTATCAACTCTCCCTGGGTCTCTAGCCTGCTGGCCAGTCATGCAGATCCAGACTTGCTAGGCCCACAGTCACTTAAGTGGATTCATTAGAATAAATCTTTTGCTTTCATTGTATATATTTTGCTGGGTTCTCTTTCTCTGGGGAACCCCAATTCATCCTTTTGTGGCTTTGTTGTTTGCTTGTTGTTGTTTGTATTGAACAATCAGACTGGAGCATTCCTAGTAGGGCTGAGCAGAAAGTGTGCTTCACACCACCTGTGCTTTTTTGCTCACTGGTATTATTTTCCCTGGGATATCAACAGACTGACTGATAAGAGTGAAGGGCAATGGAATGGCTTTGGTATGAAGCATGCTGTGTGGGGCACCTGTTCTGTTTAGCTTCACTGCCCTCTGTTCTCCATCTTTCCCTGTTAGCTCATTAATGTCACATTCCATGTGAGGTTGAGCCATGTTACTCTTTGCAAGGAAAAAGGAATGTAAGCTTTTTTCATTAATGGCTATCATGTTGTCCTGACCTTTTGTTTTTTTCTTCTGAGAAAAGATGGCTGGAATTTTACCGTGGATAGTTCAGGATTTCACTTTTGAATTTGTTTCAAAGTGGAATAAATCTTATATTCTTTAACTTTCTGATTGATAACCAAACCCTCTCCAATTCATTACTGATCTATAGAATAATAAAGCAATGAAAATGCTCTTTCTTTCTGTCCAATTTGGTGGCCACATGTGGCTATTGGGCACTTAAGGTGTGGGTAATGTAATGATAAAATGAAGTTTAAGTTTTGTTTAATTTAAAATTATTTAAACTTAAGTAGCCACAACTGAGTAGAAGTTAACAAATTGCATAGCACTAATCCAAATGAGCCTCTGAACACCAATTTTCTATTAATAATCAAGTAATGGTAATATATATTTCCTTAATACTTGTGAGGTCCTTGGATCAGGTCCATCTGCACCATCTTTGGGCCTCTTACTTGTGTAAAACTTCAGTGTTCCCCCAGACATGGAGAATCAGAATCTGCATTTTATCAAGGTCCTCAATTGTGTGCTTATTAAAATCTTTGAATTGCTGATAAAAACCATCTATACAAACAATCTTAGCTCACAGATGGAGGTGGGGAACAGCAGTGAAGACCTTCCCTCCTGCTGGCTTGTGTAACTTCTGTGTGCTCTCTCTATGTACTCGTGGGCCTCTGACCCTTGTTCTGGCAGGGCCTATTTAGAGCAAGTATTACAAGATCTCTATGCATATTTTCTTTCAAAATGTTACATCTGCAGGGTTCAATGGCACATTCCTGTAATTCCAGATATTTAGAAGGCTGAGGCAGGAAAATTGCAGTTTAGCAAGGCCCTGTATTAAAATCAAAATTTAAAGGGCTGGAACTGTAGTTCAGTGGTAGAGTACTTGCCTAGAATGAGTGAGAGCCTGGGTTCGATCCCCAGCACCACAAAATATTATACCTGCTCACAAACTTTGCTTTTGTTTTTGTTTCTGTTTTTTGCCTTCATGGGAGGAGAGGGTAGCGTGTTTGAATCTTAGGGTTTTGTTTTCAGTGACCCAGAAAGCCTGACCCTAAACTCTTCCTAATTCTTGGTGCCTGTTAGAATCGACTGATTTCAATATGGAATTGTTTTAGGTGCTTAAAACTAATGAGAAGAAAAAGTTATCTGAAATGTCACTATTTGGAGATATTGTTTACATTTTTGTATAATTCCAAGTTTTTTCAGGACACACAGAATAACTCATGTGTATTATATTGGAATTTTCCATATTGTATTCTACTCTTTAGGTAATGCAAGAAATAAATTTAGGAAAATTCCTGGGGGCATAATTTTAATCAGCTACATTCTTTTTTAATTGTGTATGAATATTTCAGTATCTCATGATTTCCTTGCTGTTAGACTTTGAGTTTTATCAATTTGTTGACATTGTAAGTAGTACTTCCTTGTTAATGTTTCATATATGTTTTAGTTCACTTTTCTCATTGCTGAGACAATACCCAACACCCACAACTCTTAAAAAAGGTTTATTTTGATTCATGGTTATGGTCTTTGGTTGGATGGATCAAAGGCACAAATGGCATGGTGGAAAGGTCTAGGGGAGGCTCATGTCATGATAGCCTGGAAGAACAGGAAGAAGAGTGACCAGGAAGAAGAGAGGAACCAGGGAGGTAGATATACTCTTCCAGGTCATGTTCCTAGTGCCCCAATAACTTTCCAAAAGTCCTGGCTCTGAGAACATGAGAGTTTTGGGGGACACTGTAGATATAAACCATAACATTTGCTCTCTGGCCCCCACAAAGACTCATGTGTATCTCTTTATGAAAAATGTATTTAGACCAGCTATAAGAGTTGCCAAAGTTGTAATCATCCAGCACTACTAAAAAGTCAAATACAAAGGGCATCTGAGACTCAAGGTAAACCTTGGCTGTACGCCCCTGTGAAAATAAAAAAGAAAGTGAAATACTTCCAACATCCAATGGCACAGAGTAAACACTCTCATTAAAAAAGAGAGAATTAGAGGGATAGAAAGGAATGGGACCAAAGTAATACCAAAACCAAGAAGAGCAATCATTAATTCTATAGTTCCATATCTAGCATGTGGGGAAAACTGTGGTAGGAGGTGTACTCTAAAGGGTTTGCCCCTATTCCCCACCCCCATAGCATTGCCCATTGCAGACCTCATAGCCTCTTTTGGACTGGTTCAGCTTATTACCTGTGGCATTCCTCAGCAGACTTTCCATATTCTTGGCTTCTATATCTTCCCAGGGTCTCTGTAGCTCTTTTAGCTTTAGTCTCATAGTGCATAACTGCTGTCTCAGGGGCACATGGCTTGACCTCCCAAGCCTTCTTCTGAAATCTAGGTAGAAGCCTACCTGACCCCATAATTCTTGCACTCTGCATGCCTTTAAAGCTAGCACTGATTTGGATGATGCCAAGGTGTGTCACCAGCTCAAGAAGTAGCCAGCTCCCTTTGGATCATGGTGGCAGTGGTTTCTGGTGCCTGGATGGTTGAGAAATGTGAATTGAATCTTGAGGAACCAATTTCCTAGGTGTCTTTTCTTGATCAGGGGGCCTATGGTCTGATTTCTGAAATGAAAGCTTTACAATTCTGTGCTCTTGACCCTGTGATGAGTGGAGTTTTGCAGATTTCTGAGTTGCCCTCAAGGCATATTTCCTACTGCCATGATGAAAAGTACTTGGCTTTTAAATGCAATCTTTTCAGCAACCATACTTTTCTGTGGCACATCTTTACAGACACTTTCTGATGAAACTACAAACTTTTCATTTGGCTCTGCAATTTGTTCCTGATTCTCACTATATATCTTATTAAAGGTATCAAGCAATGTTCATGCTACAGTCTGAACATTGGGTTGCCTTAAATTTTCCTCTGCTAGATTAGTTATCCCTTAATCCAAGTCTCCTACAAAGCCTCAGGACATAGGCAAAATGTACACAATATTTCCACAAGAGCATAACAAACATGGCCTTCAGTTCAACTGCAGATGAAGTCCTTGTTTACAACTGTAACTTCCTGAGCCTGGTTTTTACTATCAGCATTTTGGTTTTCTGAGTTCTGACCAGAAACTCCCAAGAACCTTTGCTTACTCTGCTTACAGCATTCTATAGCTTCTCTAACCATCATATCAAACCTTTCCAAACTCCTCCTAAAAGCCAGTTCCAAAGGCTTCTGAACAACACAGTCAAGTATAGTCATGGCAGTAACCCCACTTCTGGTACTAAAATCTCTCTTAGTCACTTTTCTTTTCACTGAGACACAATACTTGACACTAACAGCTCTTAAAGGAAGAGAAATTTATTTTGGTTGGTGGTTGCAGTCCCTAGTCTTCTGGCTCCAAGGCAGAAATGGCATGGTAGAAGGCCTTGGGCAGAAAAAAGCTATTTGCATCATGGCAGCCAGGAAACAAAGCAAGTAGGGAGGAGCCAGGGAAGATAAGATAACTTTCCAGGTCACTCCTCTAGTGCTTCAATCACTTTATAAAAGCCCTGCCTCTGAATGCATGAGAATTTTGGGAATTTTGTAGATCTATACCATACAACATCATATAAATTCTTTCTTGATACATATTGCTAAATTCAGTCCCAGAGAGATTTTGTGAATTATGTTCCCAGTAGCAGTAACTAAAATTATGTGTCTCTTAGAACTTTAGCAAGCATTGAGAAATAACATTTAAAAGATATCATTTGAGCCAGGCGCTGTGATACATGGCTATAATTCCAGCTACTTGAGAATTTATGGCAGGAAGATCACAAGTTTGAGGTCACCCTGAGCAACGAGTGAAAGCCTGTATTAAAAAATGGCTGAGATGTACCTCAGTGTGAGGTTTAGGGTTTAATAACTGTACTGAAAAAAATACCCATTTGATTAGAAGATAAATTGTTCTAATTATTTTAATTAACTCTTTTAATTTGTACATCTTTACATGGTTTATTAATCTCTTTCCCATTGATGGGACAAAATATTAGATCCCTGTTACTTAAAGGAGGAAAGGTTTAATTTGGCTTATGGTTTTAGAGGTTTCAGTCCATGGTTAGTCTGCTTCATGGCAGAAAAGCATGCTAGAATGGCATAGTGGAAGAAAGCTGCTCAACCCATGGCAGCCAGGAAGCCAAAAGAGATAAGAAGAGCCAGGGACATCCTCCCAGGTCATTCCTCCCATGATCCCCTCTCTAACTAGGTTCCACCTCCTAACAGCACACAACCTACTAAACTCATCATTGGATTAATCCACTTGTGAATATAGTAGTCCCAAGATCCAATCACCTTCCAAACACATGAGATTCTGGAGGGACATTTTAGATTTAAACCATAACACATGGTCACGAACACCTTTCTCAAGGCCACTGAGTAAATAAGCAGCTAACTAGCTTCATTTCAATATTAATAGTTTTAATATAGAATGAGCTATCACTCTTCCTTTACTTTTTTTCTCCTCTCCATCACTCTTTTCCAAGCCTTATTTTGTGTTTGATTTTAAGCTTTGGATAAAAGTTGTAAATATTGTACAAAGAATGCTAGAGTCTTCATCTAGGTTTTTGTAACGTTAACCCTGAACATAATGAAGGTATAATTAGCAAAATAAAAATAGCATAAATACAATACTCTTAACAAAATTACAGAATACTTTCAATTCTCCACTAATGTCTTTTCTTGTAGGATCTTACCCAGATTTTCACATTGGACTGAGTTGTCCTCATTGCTCCCAGTGTCCTCAAATCTCAGACAATTCCTTCTCCTTTCCATGTTTTAAGTGACTTTGAAACTTTTTTCAATACTACTAGTATTTTTAAAATGTTCCTCAATTTGAATTTGTCTGATGTTTTCTCATGGTTATTTTGAGTTTATGGATATTTCCATGTCTGTTTAAATAATTCCTTTCCTTGAAATACTGATTTTGAATACTATAGAATCAGTGTACTAATGAATTACACTGTCATTGTATCCCTTTGCTGGAGGAAAATGGGTTGGGTTGGAAAGAAGGTAAATGTATTTATTTTTTTAGTGAATGAAAAACTCTTTTAAGAGAGTCTCAGTAATTACCTTTAGGTCAAAACATAATTTTGAAACTGGTTTGGATATTTGTCTTTGTAAGAATGTTTTGTGTTGAAGAGCAGGTTAGCGTGGAAATAGGAAATGGGGTGGGCTGCTAAGGTGAGCAAATGTCATTTTGGCATGAAAGATCTGCAGCCATCATGATTTTGGCTTCTCAGAAAATGCAACTCAATGTTGGGGTAAAGGCAGTTATATTATGACACTTGTTATTTCTATTTAAGGCAGCATTAAATTTATTCAATAGACTATTTTACATATTTTCTTCATTCTCAGCACTGTATTATAGTAGTTCATTTTAGCATTTAACATAATATTTGTGGAAACCATGAATGAATTCTATATACAGTTGTTCCTCACTGTTCATGTAGTTATGGTCCATAAAGTTGCCAAGAATAGTAAATTGTTGAATACTGAGCTTTGCTCCTGTGGGAAATACAAGGTTAGGTTCCTATGAGCCTCTGGTCACAACATTTTCATCAACTGATTAGCACATAACCTTGTTTTATGTATGTTTTTGTTTAAAGACACCTTATTTAACATGTATTATTGATTTGTTAACATGGGACTCCTGTCCAACAGTACTATCACTAATGCTTGAATGAAGATCAAATGACATGTATACTTCCCACAAGTCACATGACCACCTTCTTGCACTTAGGAACTTGAGCACTTCAGCACTGTCTCAGGGGTCATTTTACACACCAAAACACCAACAAAGAGTACAAAAATGTGAAAAATGTGACACTAAATAGATTGTGAAAAGGACACTTGTTTGCAGTTGGAGAGCTGAAATGGGATGGCAGAAGCTTGCCTTGTTCAGCCTCTGCTGGGAACGTACAGGTGGAGCCTCAGAATTCTTCCCGCTCTGCATATTTGTCAATAACCACAACAGTGCAGGAAGTATTGATTAGGAAGTATTGATTAAGGGATACAGATACATCTTGGTGTAAGCAAATTAACAAATATGGAGTTATTGAAAAATAGAACCAGGCATAATCTTCATTTGCACTGTGTGAAGTACGAAGAGAGAGGAGGAGAAGGCAGAGAGATGCTGACACCATCTGGGGAGCAGGTATCATGAGGACAGAAGGAGAAAGTTTTCATCAAGCTATGAAAACAACCATGTAGAGATTTCACAATGTATTCAGAAGGTCAAATTAGACAAGAGCTAAACATTGTCTATTTAACTGAGAAAAAAAACAGGAGGAAAATGTCTAGATTACTATGGGATGAGCTGCATGTATCATAGACTTGCTTTTTTAATGTGCTTGGTTCTGTTTAGTTCCTGCTGAATTTTTTCGGAGTCTTGTAGGGAGTAAATGTACAAACATGGATTATTCTGAAAACAACTGGCACAGTTTGCTTAGGCCACCTGCTTTGGGGGAGTAGCAATTCCATAAATATAGAGAAGCAAATAATTGCAGATAGTATCTGTCTGGTTTTGATTAGCCATAAAAGGCCAATTCCAACTTTGTTCTTAAAATAGGCAAAAGTTTTCAACTGACCCATCATTGATGAGACTGAAGATACATTTTCAACCATTCAGTGGTAATGTAACAGGAGGGCATCTGTTATTCCAGTAATGAGCTGATCTCCTGACATCTTCTGACCCGTGGCACCAATTGAAATGGCACTTTTTGTTTTAGTGAGTGGCTCATGTTTCCATTTGGAGTGGAATGATATTTTTGTGCACCTATTTTGATAGAACTACAGGGACTTGCATTTTGATAAGTACTGAACAGAGCTAAGGTTAATTGCAATGAATTGGATCCCAGTGTCAACTCTAGAGTTGAGGAAACTTCCAGGTGAAAGAAAGACATTTCTTATACTCAGAAGTGACTCTTGGGACTAACCTGGGAAGAGCTGATTTAGATATGAGAGGGCTTGAAGGGTTCATTCCATCTAGGCTTTTGGAGCTAATGGAACAATAATGATAGCCATGTATTGAATAACTAATGTTCAATAGTTCAATAACTAATGCATAATTAGTCTGTTGTAGGCTATGTGCAAAGCATGTGACAAGTGTTACATAATGCAGTCTTCACCACAAGCATTGCGAGATGTGAGCCATTATGTTTTACAGAGGAGCAAAGTGAGGCACACAGCAGTTAAGTAACCAGCTTAAAGGGAGCTGGTAAGAGGAGAAGTTGAAAGTCAAGTCTTAGTCTCTCTTGCTCCTGGGACTTCTTCTCAACCATTGCTACTTTTTAGGTCTGTAAAGTGCAAGACACATAGTAGTTCTTATCCGAATGTTGGTCTCCTTCTTTTATGGGTGGTTGTTGGCCCGAATGGCTGGCCTGATGTCGCAGGCTGGATAGGACGGCACACACCAGGAGCATAGCGTGGATGCTGGTCAGCCTGGACTGGAATGATATGCGTGAGGAGGGTGAAAGTGCCAGCCAGGGCCTTCTGGACCCTCCAGGGGATGCAAGGACATTATAAAACCTTCTGAGTCATTCTTTGGTCATTTTGTGGTATTTCTTGCTCACATCCTTAGCAGAGGCTCATGATTTTATTTTTAACTAATTTTCTTTGAAAAATTTAAAAAAGTCAACTGATCTTTCTTTACCAGTTGAAGGCTGATTTTTGTGGTTTGGGAGGGTAGGGAGGAGTGCAAAAGAATGTTCTTTTAATCTGAAACTCTTCAACTTGCTGGAAGTTTAATGGAGGGGAGGTTGGAATCAGTGTGCTTAGGGACTCAGTTGCAGGTCTAGAGGTAGAAGAAAGACCAACTCTTTTTCTCCAAATAAGCAGGTTTTTACAGAGAAACATAACATTTTGTATCTGTTTGCAGGACTAGGAAGGCCAAGGGGAAAGGGAAGGCAGGTGGAGGGGTTCACAGAGGAGCCAGTGGGGCAGGATGGATTCCCTACAGATCTTGGAGTTGTAGGTAGCAGGAAGCCACTTCCAGCTGCCTTGGGATTGACCACTTCCTGTCTTGTGAGCTCATCTAGGTGAAGAATGTTTACTTCCTCCTCCCCTGTAGGAGTGCATTCAGTGGCACATATAATGTAACAGTTCTTTAAAAACAAAAAGTGAAAAGCTCAGTCACACACACACACACACACACATATATATATATATACACATATATATACATATATATGTACATATATATCATTTAAATGTAACTTTGCTTGCCTAAATATGAACTCTGTATTGTATTTGTTACATTAGTTAATATAATATACATAATATATAACATACTATATACAAAATGTGACATTTTGTCTCTTTTTATTTACAGTAATGTTTTCAAACTTTACATCACGGCACACATCAGTGCTTAATCACATTTTATGGCAAAATAATATTTCACTGTATGTATTTATCATAATTTGTTTACCTTTTCATCTGCATATGTACATTTTGACTGTTTCCACCTTTTGGCTTTTGTGAATTTTCTGCTGTGAATATTCATGTGCCAAGTATTTATTTGAGTCCCTGACATCAGCAAAAATTGTTAAGGAAATTGTGTGCAGGGTTTGTGTAAAAAAGAATGAAAAATCCACAATGAAATATCACTTCACATTCACTAGGGTAGATAAAAGCAAAAAGTAAGATGGAAAAGAGCAAATGTTGACAAGATGTAGAGAAATAAGAGCCCTAATACAGTTCTGGTGGGAACGTAAAGCGGTTCAGTTGCTGTGGAAAACAGATTGATAGTTTCCTAAAAAGTTGCACATATAATTACCATCTGACCTCAAAATTCCGTTCACAGGTAGACTCAAGATAACTGGAAACAGGGCCTCAGGGGCTTTGGCCTGTGGGGGTGTTGACTTCCATTCTGAGCTGTTTATTTTAAATAGCTAATTTTGTTACACGAATTTTACCTAAATTATAAAAATAATGCAAAATCAGACCAACTGTTTCTGATTATAGAAAATAATGATCTGATTTACACTATTTAAAAAATTTTGCTAAATTTGCTTTTTATTTCTTCTCTATGTTGAATTAACATTTACACGTAATAGAACACACAGATTTTTAGATGTACAATTCATTAAGTTTTGGCAAATGTACATCCATATATAGCCACTTGAACCAAGATAAAAATGTAGTATTTCCATCACTAGTGAAAGTTTCCTCATGTTCCATTTAAACAATCAATTTGATTGTGATTATTAAAGAATAGTGTTGCTCATTTTAGAAATGAAATCTCTAAGTGGAATCAATATACATGTTCTTTTGTATCTGGCTTCTTTCATACAATTTTTCATACAGTGTATTTGATGATTTTGGGAAAGGTGGCCATGGCTATGTTTGTCACCTGATGTGGAGTTTGCAAACCGAAGCAAAATTTCGCCATTTTTGTTTGTAAACCGAATTATTTGCAAACAGAGGTGTTTTTATGATCCAGACTAGGTACAGTCTAGTTTTTATAATATATGCTATCAATAATAAAATTTCCCTTCTAGGGAATTGTACTTTTTGACCTATGGGGTGGGTACATAGATATTTGCTTTCTAATAGTCTGTCAAGTTTCAAAATTTTGTCACATGAATTTTTCATTTGTGTGTTATATCTAACAATATTAAAATCAAAACAAAACCAACACTTTGGTCAGAGTGTTCTTTGAATCATGACAGTGAAACTCTTCCCTGCCCCTTGAGAAATCCCTTCCTCCATAAATTCATTAGTCAATTAACATAGATTTTCTCCAGATGACTTTTGAAATCCAAGAAATGGGTTTTTCCTCATACATAATGCTCATTTGAAGAATTCTTGTGGTTTAGCACAGTGCTAAAAATTTTGTTTTCTGAATAAATGAATTAATTAGTGGAAAATTGCTCAATGTAAGAATATAAACAAGAGGAGGAAGAGAGCAGACTGTGTGTTGAGTTGCTAATATTTTGTTTCTTCCAATTGGAATAATTGAAATTCCTTGCTGTCTACTTCAATTTTGCCTACCCTGTGTTTAGAAAAATAGCTAGAAAATGTCATAAAGGGTTGAATGGGATCTTAAAAGGCATTCAGTTCAACTAATTTCTGATCGAGGACTCTGACAGCTGTGCACTTTATGAGCACTGTTTGCGAGGCAACCCATCTCTTCTTCGGATGGATTTAAGCATTTCCATCTTCTTTTTGGTATGCAGCAGCATTCTAACCCTGAGTTTCTTCCCACAAACTTCCTTGAAGATCGGAAACGCCCTTAAATGGAAACATGTTCGGGGAAATATATAACGCTTTTCTCTTAATATTATTTTTTGTAAGCCCTGCAAGCATCAGGACTTAATCATTATTGTGTGTGCAACTCAAAATAACAGATGCTTAATAGAGTTGGATAGCTGAGTTCTCAACTTCGGTGAAAATATCACAGTGATGTGTACTATCCTAGTCTAATAATCCTAATAGTTTAGTTAAAGCCCTAAGCATTACCTCAAAGGCAGGGGAGGTTTTGTATTTGAACATAGACACATCCACTTGTAAAGAGGTTACAAGAAGTCAAACATATTTTGAATCTGTGTCTAGAGGAGTCCTCCCCACAAGAAATTCAGCTAGGGCTAAGTGACTCCTGTCCTATAGGTAGGTTGGCCTGAATACAAGACAGAATGAAGAGTTACAGTGACCTTCTAAATTGTCAAGGATACACCATCACAGAAACACTCATATCTACTCCTCCAAATACAGTGGGCTATCTAAAACCATCACAGAATGAGCAATGATCGAAATTACTATGTGTTTCTGTGATGACTGCTCAGTAAAGGTAATAGGAGCTTTCAGTTACTCTTAACACTATTTTAAGGGACCTTGGATTAAATTCCCAAGAGCAAACTTTCATGAAGTATTGAAAAATTTTGAATATCAACTCTATAATCTACAGACATTCTAATTTAGACTCTAAATTCTCCCTTAAAACACATGCACATATTTGTACATATATATGCATAATAATTTAAAAACACTCAGACATTTATTTATTGCACAGTGGTTCTGCAATTCTTTTTTTAAAATTAATTTTATTGGTACATTTTAGGTATACAATATAATGACATTCATCATTGGAGATTTGTACCTTTACATAATCTCTCTTGGTTCTTATTTTTCCCCCTTCCCCGGCCCTCCCTTCAACCCCTCCATTCCTCCCTATTTACAAAGACTTTGTTTCCATTTTTTCATTTTCTCATATTAATTCCATTCTCTTCTTTCCTTTCCCCTACCCCTCCAACTTCCCCTTCCTCTTTGCACCCTATTTCACATTATCTATTGTACCTTTTGATCCTTATTTACATTTCTGCAATTCTTTAACTAAATGTTATTTCTTTCCTCAGCAATGTAAATCTGTTGTCCTGACATTATTAAAGAGAAAGTTTCATTGACAAAACTCAATCACTTGAATTATGTTGTTAGTATATTTTTGTTAATGTGATAGTCAGAAATTTCTACATGATTATCAACTTAGTAAAATTGAAATCATGAATAAACATTGATCCTGGTGTCGGAGAAATGTTTTGTTCTCTCCTGTTAATCAGCAATATGAATTAATATCTTAAAAATCTTCTTAGCTTATAGAAAAACAAATACTGCATGACCTCATTTATAAGTGGAACCTAGAAAAGTCAAATTGATGGAAGCAAAAAGTAGAATGTGGTTACTGGGGCTGGTGTGGGAGAATGAGGATGAGTATAAAGTTTCTGCTAGGAGGAATAAGTTTTAGTGATCTGTTGTACCGCATGACGGTTGCTGCTAATAATGTATTTTATATTTTAAAAATTGCTAAAAGAGTAGATTTAAAAATTCTCACCTCAAAAAATAAATGTGAAGTGATGGACATGTTTGTTAGCTTGATTTAATCTTTCTACAATGTTTACATATACAAAAACATCACAGTGTATTCTATGGATGAAGATAATTAATATACCTATCAATTTAAAAAACAAGCGTAATTGCAGTTATTATTTTGAGTAGGGAGAATACTGATTAGGAAGGTATACATGAGAAAAACTTGAAGACTGATGGGAATGCTCTATATCTTGATAGTGGTGGTTACTAGGTTATGCACAGACATAATTCATCGGTTCATGTAATTTGATCTGTGCTCTTTATTCTATGTGTATTATGTATCCAACAAACATTAATTGATGTACAGTCTGGGGGTATAGCTCAGTGGCAGTACATGTGCTATGTGCTTTGTATGGATTTGAGGGGTGTGTGTGTGTGTGTGTGTGTGTGTGTGTGGACTCCCTAGCCCAGAACCAAAAATAGTTCTAAGGTTTTGAACACTTACTCCCTTTTTAGTGTCTTCTGTTAAGTTAATACTCAGAGAGGCATGAATCAACTAAACCCCTTTTCGCTTGGTTAATCAGCTTTCAGTCATTACAAACAATTACCTTATATGATCAATTTATGAAGAGAGAGGTTTCTTTTGGCCCATGATTTTAGAGTTTCCATTCCATGATTGTTTGGCCCTGTTATTTTTGGGCTTGTGGTGAAGCATCCCATCATGGGAGGAGCACATGGTGAAGCAAAACCACTTACCTTGTGACCTGAAAGCAGAGAGTGAAAGGAAGGGACCAGAGTCCCATAATCTGCTTCAAGGGCATGCCCCCAATGACCTAAGCACCTCATGGTAGGACTTACCTCACCAGTAACCCCACCCTGAGGATCAGGCTTGTAACACAGGGGGTGTTTATATGAACCATAGTGCAATTTAGGTAACAGAAAATACACTGTTGTTAAGGATAAAATAAGAAGATGCATTTTAGGCTTACAATGGATGGAGCACTCATTACTGCCAGAACTAGGTTGCATCTGAAATGTTGTTAGGTTATTATGACAATAACTGATCCACTATTAAAATGTTTACTTGTATTGGTGCTTGAGATGCTTTTTTAAGTTATATGGAAAAATGTTTAAGTGCTTTTCAGTTTTGTTTTGGTTGAGTTCTACTGTATTTGAATATTATTGTAGTTTTTTTTCCCCTTGAGTTGTTCTTCTTTGAATGGTTTTAATTTTTTGTATGTGTGTGTGTTTGATAATAAAGTTATTTAATTAAAAAAATGTTTACTCGTTGTACTTTTGAAGGAAAAGTAGTAAGAGGGAAGGTCATAGTATCATTTTTTTGCAGTACAATTTTTTAAAGAAACAAAAACTCCAGCTATGTGCATTTTATAATTGCTAGAGAGGGTCAGTCACCATACTTAGGCTTTTGCCTGTCAGAGATTAAGGATATTAGAAGATCACTTACCTCATTTATCTGAATGTCAGTTTGCAGGCAGACGGTGCTATTATCTGTGCATGTGGAGATTAGGCATATTGAAGCTGAAGAAATCCATTCTCTAGAGAAAATATGCTAGATAATAAAAATGTTTGATTCCTTGATCATAATATAGTTTTTAAATCTATATGTCTTTTTCCATGAGACAACTTGTGAAATTTACCTAAATTTAATGACACTTAAATAGATAAAATTATTTCTTTTCCATTTACTTTAGTATTACTACTTTTTTGAAGGTCTTGGTAAGTTTCCCTGGCTGACCTCAAACTTGTGATCTTCCTGGTTCAATCTCCAGAATAGATGGATTATAGAAATATGTCTCCATCCCTGGTTCTGGTATTACTATTTTAAAATATTGCTCATTCAGTTTTGAATATTTGAATTATAAAGGGAAATTTCAAGTTTTAGATGATTATTTTCATGTATATGAATAGGTATCTTGAAGAAGTGGTAAATATTTACAGTTTTCTCTTCATAAGCTAGCAAGTTGTATTATGTATCTGAATATAATAATTTGAATATATAATATTTTTTAACAAAAATGGTAACCACGTTAAATAAGATGACATCTATTTAAGATTATTGAATTTCTCTACATAATTGTCAATAAAGTAGGCATAGTTTTGCTTCCATAAGTAAATTAATTAAGAGGCAGTGCTATGAATGGCTTTCCTTTATGTAAAATGAACATCTTTAGAGTTCAGTTTTCAAATACATTCATTATTCATTATATCATTTGCTTATATTCTTTGTCATCTTGATTATAGAAAGGACTCAGGATCTGTCCACATTGTGCCCCACAGATCTTATTTTTATCTATAACTTCAGGTGTATATTGACAGAGAGAGAGAGAGAATGCAAATGGAGAATTTATAGAAATTAATCAGAATTATTCACAACCAAAGAATGTGAACTGTATACATTCAAATTTTATACCTGGTGAACTACATAGCCTTAAGAATACATTGAGAAAACAAGAATGCTAGCTTATGGAGAAATTCCTTTAATTATGAAGGAAGTATATAGCATGTATTAGTTATTATGGATTTCTATTTGTTGATGTTTACTCATGAATATCATCTTTTGGAACACTAAAATGTATTCTTCCACCTTTTACTGGTTGGTGTTCGGCTAAACATAAGGATAAACATGGAGGATAGACTCTCATTTCCGAGTTTATTCACCTCTGCTGTGAAAGACTGGCTGTGTTTGTTCTGACTGGCTTTGCTCCAACTTTCATTCATTTATGAATTCATTCATTTGGTTCACACAAATGTTTCTTGAGTATCTACTGTGTTTTTGGTAAATGTTTGGCTCTCTGGAGAACAAGGTAGATAAAGTTCCTTCTCTTAGGTTGCTTGTATTGAATGGAGTAGACAGACAACTACCCAAACGAATTAATAAGGTATTTTCAGAGAGTGAAACAAATGCTTTGAGGAAAATAAAGCTGCAATGCATGAGGAACTGAGTAGTAAGGGGGGGGGCACTTGGGGGAGGTGTCCAGGAAAGGCTCTCTGAGGAATGAAATACACACCGAGTCATGAGTGACAAGTTTCAAACCATGCATCTACCTAGGTACAGAATATCCTATGCAGATGGAGTTGCACAATGCAAGAGCCCCAACAGGAACTAGCTTGGTTCATTTAAAGAACAGAAAGAAAGCTCGGGTGGCTAGAGGAGTGATTATATAAACAAATGTTAGGCAATGAGGTTGAAAAAAAAAGTGTGAGTAAAACACATAGAGGCTTAGAGAGTAAGATTTATTTAGGACATTCACTGTCTATTTTGTGTTTGTCAATATAATATCAATATACATTGTCCAACTGGTGTTTTTCTATTCAATTAAAATCAGTTTGTTTTTCTTTCATTGGTTTGATCAAAAAATTATTTATGCTCTGGGTAGGCAACACCCAGCCATAAGAAAAAGTGAAGAATTAAAGGAATTAAGGCCATCTATCACCATAAGGAAATGATAAAAGTTAAAAGATGACAGTTCTTCAGCCCCATTAAACTTTGGGTGCACCCTTTGACAAACTCTCTGTGAGCCAAATGTAACATAAGACTCACAAGAATGTTAGAGAATCTGTAACTTCATTGTGTGTGATTCATATTCTTGCGATAGAGTTGCCATTAAACCTCTGAGGCTAGTGAAATATGGATAACAGCCCAAACTGTTCGAGTATGGGCATGCCTCAAGGGGGCAGGTTCTTCCTAAGAGAAGGTTGGAGGAGGAGCTGAGGTTTACTATGAGCCCTGTATTCAGATAATATCATAAGTCTAGGGTGGATCAGGACACAATAAAATTACCTCATTTTTATATAGAATCTTTTTGGCTCCTATGCTTAAAGAGTAACCTGTGACTTGAATGTGAAGTTTCTTCATTTTCTTCAAAGTGGTACACAACTAGATGACTATTCATGAAAAATGCAGGGAATCTCTGGGATTTAGTAAAAGGGCATATTTCATACTTTGGAACAATGAAGCATAGTTTTTTCTAATACACCTTTCCTTGTTTCATTTAATTCTTCAATTGTGTTATCAGGAAATATTTATTTTAAGGGGCAATAGATTGCCCAAAGCAATTTTTCTCCTTTTTGTTTAAATTTTAAGTTTCAAGGGCTTGATGTACTTTCTTGGGTAATTCTAGTACAAAGTACAAAGATAAAAAACAAAACTACTTCCTCTTCCAACATGATTTCTTTTGTGAAGCATGGCTTTGTAAGGTATGGGATTCAGAGCTGTCTGAACTAAAGTCCAACACAGAACACTGTGGATGGATGTGTTCTAATGAGAGGTTTCATCTGATTCCATATAGGAAGATAGCATGGAGTGGTAGTCAGTGCTTGCTGCCTGTGACCTTAGACAGGTTACTCACACTCACTGAAGAACCTCCATTTTAACATTGGTGAATTGGGCAAAGTTTTCCTGACAGATACACACATGTCCTATTGCTTCTGTGTTTCTAGAGGAACACACACACACATACACACACACACACACACACACACACACACAGCTTTACTGTAGAAACTGACATATGACTTTCAAAGGTGAGAAGCCCATGACCTACTATCTGCAAGCTGAGGAGCTGGGGGATCCAGTGATATAATTTGGTCTGAAACCTGTGGCCTGAGCACCATTGGAGCTGATGGTGTAACTACCAGCTCTGTCCAAAGCTCTCAGAACTAGAGTGATAGGAACTTGTTCAAAAAGCTGAGAACCAGGAGCTCTGGATCCAAAGTCAGGAGCAAATAGATGGCCAGGTCAAGAAGGGAGAAAATATGTCATTGTTCACTTTTCTTTTATTCTATCAGGACCCCTAACACATTTAAGCATGGTCGCTGTCCTTGGTGAAGGTCGTTCTTCTCAGCCTGATTCAAGTGCTAATCTCTTCTGGAAACACCTTCAAAAGTACACAGAGAAAAAAGTGTTTCATTGATTATTTGGCCATCCTGTGATCCAGGCAATTTGACAGTTAAAAGTAGCCATCACAGTTGGTACCAGAGAATTTTTGTGAGCTTAAACTAGATTACATATATATAGTGCATGGTAAATAGAAACCTTGTTAAAAATGACAGCTGTTACTATTATTCTATATAAATTTAATTTAATTTAATTAATTGATAATGTAACTGATTGAAGTGAAAGTTTCAGAAAGGTGAAATAACTTTCTTTCTCTGGTCTCCTTTTGTTATCCTAAGATAACATCTTTAGACTTCCATCTCTGTTAAAACATATTTGATATTTGAATGGTGTCTCAGGCATATCTGATTTCTCACTGAGAGTGGGCTTTCTAATCTAGCACAAAGCAGTCAAGATATTTCTTAATTAGTGTTTGGTTTTATTACTTTCAATTTCTACCTAAAGGTAGATATAACAAGAAGTTGCATCTGATTTTCAAAGAACCACATAAGACATTAAAAAAAAATCCTTTCTGTCAGAAGTGATGTGGAAGGACCTGGAAACAATTCCTCTTTGGACCAGGCATTAATCTTCTTACTCCCATGCGTGAAGATCTCCTTCCTTCCAAAGATTACAGCAGTTTTGCATGTTAAGCTTGTCCAATGAGCAACCAGCTTGGACCTTGGCCTTAGGAAAACTGAATCAGAGTAAGAGGAGTCATACAATTTGGTCAGTTATACAGATGATATGGTATGTCACAAGGTCTTCAGTATGCACAGGAACAGTGGTGGCTGTGTCTAGTGGGCATGGACTTTTTCACTTCATAAAGAAGAATGATCTATGCCTATAACTACTTTATAAGATGTGAGATCTTTATCTAATGTTTACACTGGATAGCAACAGACTTGTGCTTACAAGTTATAGTGAAGAATCCTATCGCCATATACAGCACCACAATGCATACAGTGCAAGCCCCCATTCCTGGCACTCTTAATATTTCTGTCTTTCACATTTTTCATATCTATGTGATCATAGTGATCTTGTCCTTACTCTACCAACACCATGATTCCAGTTCAGAGTATTATTACCTCTCCTTTGGGTGACTCCAGACTTTATCTTTTCTGTTACTTTTATTTCATAATATTCCAGTAACATCTATACATTTCAGCCATTGGATCTTTGAAAATGGGAAATAGGAGTGTTATTCAGCATCCCAATACCACGACTGAAAATTTCACCATGGAGTCCCACTGCTGCTGGGATAAAGTGAGAGGCTTCTTCAGATAAATGACACAGCCAGGGACCCTGCCTCTTTACCTCTTCCTTCTCATTTCCTTCAGTCCACTAACACTGGCTTTCCTTCTTATCCAGCTCAGGGTGCTGTAACACATTTCCACAGACTGGTGGTTTAAACAGCACTTGTTCTGCATAACTTTGGGGGCTGGAAATGCAAAATCATGATTTTGCATGGCTGAGTTCTTGTAAGAGAACTTTTCCTGGTTTCCTCATATGGGGAAGAAGTGAGAGTGGTGAGATAATGATTTGAGTTTATAATTTCAGTGTGTTTGAGGCTGCAAATTCTATGTTTTATCATCTAACAGTACTCTGGGAGGCTAAGGCAGAAGGACATGTAAATTTGAACCCAGCCTGGGCAACTTAGCAACTTTTTTGAGATTCTGTCTCAAAAGAATAAAATAATCTCAATGAAAAAGCCCTGGGTTCAATCCACAGTACTGAAAAAAAAAAAAAAAGACCTCACAAAGAAAATAAAAATGTAAAAAAGGATAAAAAAATGTAAAAGAGGATAGGAATGGGAAAGAGAAAGAAAAGTTAAGCTCAGATCAGAAACTATGTATCACTCATTCAAAATAACAATGTGTTGACCAGTGAGCCCCATGATAGGCAATGGAGAGACTAAAGTTTTCAGCTCCCCCTCATAAATAACGGCTGTATACATTGTTCAGGTTGCACACTGAATAATTGTGCCTTATTAATTGGGTTTTCATTCAAATGTAGTTATCCTGGAACTGGAAGACATTATGGTAAATGAAATGATCCAGACATGTAAAGACAAATTCTGCATATTTTCCTTTATATGAAGAAGCTTGAAAAGTTGATTTCATAGAATGAAAGAGTGCAGTCGTGGTCGTCAGAGGCTGGAAGGGGAGATAGGAGGGTGTGATATGGGGAAACTGAAGGAATGCTAAAATATAATTAGACAGGAGGAAGGAGTTCTAGTGTTCTACAAAATAATAGGGTGGCTGTAGTTTACAACAATTTATTACATATGGAGAACCGGAAGAGAGGAGGTCAAAGGTCTCTAACACAAAGCAATGATAAATATTTGACGATATGGAAATGCTTATTACCCTGATGTGATCATTGCGCATTGTATACCTGTATAGAATCATCATACTCTATCTCATAAATATGTGGAATTATTATGTACCAGTAAAAAATGTAAAAATGCCAACATTTGAAATTACTTTAAAAGGTTATAATTTTAGTCTTTGGAAAACAAAGACTCAGATTCTGTACATGGATGTAAATTACAAACTGGTCAAACATGAAAAAAAGGGCCGAGCAGGGAAAAAAAAATCAAATACAGACATCTTTACTATAAATTTAAAAATTATTTTATCCTAAACATTGATCCCAAAAGAGCATATGGATATTTGTTATGAAAATTTTCTGGCTTATGACAAGAAGAAGTTTTGCTGTACCATGCTCTGTAGAGTGTAACAAATTCGCAACAAATGGGGTTAGTGTCTTACTACAACAGGAAAGATGTGGATCATTCTGCTTTACTTTACAGAAAAGGAATGAGTTTAACAATAACAGTAATAAAAAGTTGTCATAATAACCTGGGACTCTAAATAAGGAGCTTCTGGTTTACTTTGGTAAATATCTATTTTTTAAAAAATCCCTTACTTGCTTTAGTATATTGGTGCAACTGGGTATTCCATGTTACAGTTTATATAATGTGCTGTTTGTTTCCTGGAATAGAATTGCACTGCTACATTACCAGTTAATGTGGAAGCTCTCACATTATCAAATTTACTGGTACCTTCCACCTTCAAGTCAATCTTAAAGAAGAATTTCAAGAACAACTTGAAGGGAAAAATTGCCAGCATCACAGTAATTCATTAAATTGAGCACAGTTTTTGTTGGTCCAGGTTCATGGCCATAGAACATTAAACAAAAGGACCTGACACTCTTGTTGAAAATTAACCAGTTCTTGTAAGAAAGTAGAACAGACTAGTATCTAGAATATATAAATAACTCAAAAAATTCAACCTCCCAAAATAATATAGCCAATAAAAAATGCACAAGAGAAATGAATAGACACCTCACAGAAGAAGTACAAATGACCAATGAAGTACAAATGAAGAAATGTTTGATATCTCTGGCCATTACAGAAATGCAAATTAAAACAACACTGAGATTCCATCCTACCCCAGAAAGAATGGCCATCATCAAGATGTCAAATACTGTAATAACAAATACTGGTGAGGCTGCAGGGGAAAAGGAACCCAGCTACATTGAGGTGGGAATGTTAACTAGTACAACCAATATGAAAATCAGTACGAAGATTCCTCAAAAAACTAAAACTAGAAATTCCATTTGATTTAGCTATTCCCCTTCTAGATATCTTCTGGAAAGAGTTAAAGACATCATATTTCAGTGGTACGTGAACACCCAAGTTTAGAAGCACAATTCATAACAGCTAAATCTTGGAGGATTGTTCTCAAAGGGGAAAGGAGTCAAAAGATGGGGCAGGGAGAGGAAGGGGAGCAAAGTGGCATGAAAAAAAGAATTAAGATGTGTTATGTACATGTACCAATGCAACAAAAAAGAAAGGTAAACATTATGTACTGCAAACAAATAAAAAAAATATTTTAAAGTGGAACATTCCAAAAGAAACTTTAAGAAAGTATGTTTAGAATTGTGTTAGTCAACTTTCTGTCACTGTGACAAAATAACTAAGATAATCAACTTAAAAGGGGTAAAGGTATATGTATATATTTTTTTATCAGTACATGTCTGTAGTACGTAATGTTTGCATTTCTTTTGGGGAATTGGTACATACATAACACATCTTGATTCCTTCTTTCATCAAAAGTGGAAGAGGTTGATTTTTAATTGTGGCTTCAGAGGTTTCAGTCCATGGTCACTGGGTTCCATTGCTATGGGACCTGTGGTGAGACAGAAACATGACATTGACGGCATGGGTCAGAAGAGGCCAGTTCACCTCCTAGTGGCCAGGAGGCAAAGCGAAAGGCATGAAAAAAGCTGAGTCCCCATATTTCTGTCAAGGTCTCGCCCCCCAGTGACCTAACTTCTTTCCAATAGGCCCGACTTCCTAAAAGTTCTGTCACCTTCCAGTAGTGCCACAGGCTGGCAGCCAAACCACACCAGTTACACACAAATTTTACCAAAAGTTGAAAAATGACTAGATGACTATATAAAAAGATTCTACCTTTTGTTTATGTTATGAATACTTTGAGGATGAAAATGTACTAATGAATGATAAAATATGCAATGACTTTCAGCATTTATTATATATTTTTAAATTAATATGAAATAATGACATACACATCAGCAATAATATAAGTAGTCCAAATTGAAATCTTACAGACAATTTTTATAACTTTTCCTATTAACAGAGATTATATGGAAAAGAGAAATATCGGCATGCTATGATTAACTTTTTAATATGCATAATTCATTTTTTGACAGGGATATATCTACCATCATAGGATTATTAAAGAAACTTTGTGAATGAGATAATGTCGATTTATGGTGTTTTGCAGAAACTATCATAGAAATTTATGACCTCATAGTAGATATTTGCACAGAACATACGTAATGGCAACACCATAACATACTTTTAAAGGATAGAATACAAAAGCAAAATTGTAAAACAACAACAGAATAGTTTGGATGAAAATAGATATAAAATATAACTTAATTATTTTAGATATAATTCCTAATGTATGCCAAGTAGATTACATAGCAATTATTGTTAAATTTGTGGTTTATAGAAATACATATATTTCAGTATGTGAACTCTTGGGGTACAATTTTGGCCATAAATTACATAACTAATAAAGAATTTCATGTGGAGTAAATTACTTAAAAATAATAAAACCCAAAATTTGAGGGACCAGGGATATGACAGGTATGTGTAGAAAATAGATTGCATGGGAGACCTCTGAATGCTTATCTGTATACATTTTGAATATTGCAGTTTTAAGTTCAGGAGGTCTATTTTATAATATAATTTTAAAAACAGCATACAGTATCATATTCTTGAAAAATATTAGAGCAGATTTTAAGGGTTTATGTCACAAAAATGCTAAGAATATAAAATAATAATACATTAATTAGTGTTATTTAGCAATTTCACAATGTATTCATATTTCAAAATATCACATTGAACATGATCCAAATATATGCAATTTTATCAATTCAAAAACTAAATTAAAATTTCATGCTAACAATCCAATTATATCCTGAAAAAATATCACTGTTACTGCAGTAAAATTTTTTTGGTACTAGTAAATTTTAACTATTATCAAGAACTAACCAACTACCTTTTGACTTCAACTAAACATTGGATTGCATTTAATACATATTTATTAAATATAGGAAAAAAAGACTGTCAAATATGTGATGGGAAAGTCGGTTGATAACAGTGTGTCACTAAAAATGAAATTATAAACAATGTGCTGTTCTCTTTTAGGAACTGATGAGTTACTTAAATATCTGGATATATTAATGACATGGCTCTATAAAGCAGTATAACATGCACTATTAATATAATATCAGTAATATCTAGATCATAATCATTTAAAGATGTTTTTAGTATCAAAAGGCTGTCACGGCCCTTGGGGAGTTTGAGACTGCAGGCTGGCAAATTTGTTCTGTAGAAGGCCAATGAGAAAACGATTTATGCTTCGTGGGCTCTATGGTCTCTGTTGCAAATGCTGAACTCTTCTGCTGTAGTGGAGAAGTCACAGAAAACACAAGCAAATGAGCATGGCTGCATTCTAACAAAATTTTATTTATGGACAGTTGCATTTCATGTAATTTTAACATCATGCAATATTATTCTTTTAATGTTTTTCTAACTGTTTAAAAATGCAAAAGTGGTTAATAATTTATTGGCTGTGTAAAAACAGATAGAGGGTTAAAACTCAGCTTGGAAGTCATTGTTAGGTTACCGCTGGGATAGAGGACATAGATACTTTGAAAAATTGTGAAAATGAATAAAATTTACCGTTGAAATCAACTGATGTACATAGTAAGGAATAACATTTGAGTTCAGACATACTTATGCAGCCTTAATTTATTGTATACAGTTCCACTTACTTATCTGGCTCTGGGTTTATGTTTAAGTTTATCATATCAGTTGCCAGGGGAGCATGACTTCTCAAATTGAAAAAACATTAATCATGACTTAAGGTCTCCAATATCACAAAAAGTATTGTCTAACCCAGTGGCCATTTCTTTTTTTTTTAGGAGTA